>CAUYTI010087630.1:0-29366 GCA_963575145.1 Galago senegalensis | reverse complement strand
AAACAGGAGTAATATAGGTGTATATAGGGTACTATGACCCACCCTTAAAGACCCCCATCCTTTGGGGGTTTTGGGTTGGGTTATTCACTTGAAGTCAACAGCTCTTTGCCAGCCGGCTCAGACACTACCCCACCTCCACTAGGGAAGAGGAAAGACAAAAATACTATAAATCAAACTATAACATTCAAGTAAGAACCCTAATAGGATAAAATTGGGGGTAAAAAAAATCATGGGGGCAGAAACATTGGCAAAAATGAAATTCTAATTACTAAAGAAGGCAGAAATGAATGATTATATTAAACTAGAATAATGGGAAAAAATATTGAAATTTAAAAAAAACCCCAAAATACAAAAACCCCCAAACCAGAAAGGCAAACAGTATATAATATATCTTTGTAAATATTGTCTGGTCAGCAGGTGATTTTCTGAGAAATGAGAAGTTAATCCCGATGTTGATATAGCTGTACAAAATGGAGACTAGAGGCCTCAGGTGATTTCACAGACCCCGCAGGCTTAGGAGCCCAAATGTCTCCTCAGCCCACTTAAAAAACACTCCAGACCATGAACATTGGCCAAGCAGAAGCTTTCCAAGGAAAGCATTTATCCCTGGGATCTCTCCTGGTGTGGCTGCCTTCTTACCTAGTGCACCAAATCTAGTTTCCCTTGATGCCCCCGAGGGCCAAGGCTGTTAATCCACCAAACACTTGGATCTCCACACTTCCCCAGCCTCTCGGCCCCCGCCTTTGGGCAGCTCAGTCACTAGATTACTTGACCAAGGTCTCCCGGCCCATCCCTGTGCCGCAACATTCAGGGGTAGCTCCTCTACAATTGTGCGGGCAGCCCATAGCTAAATGGCATTAGCTCCTTACGGACTCAGTGGCTCAGTCCAGGCTCCAGATAGTGCCCAAAGTCATCTGCACCCAGCCCAAGGTCTCCCAAGGCAATTCAATGGAGTGCCCAAGTCCAGAAAAAGCAAAACAGCCCCCAGAAAGGCTCCTCCCACTTGCAGTCTGGCTATTGCTATAGGTACAGCTGCAGGCAGCCTTCAACCAAACAAATAGACAGCCACTAATTGCCAGTTTTCCACCACTTCTGTCCTCCTCGTGGGGTCTAGAAGTCTCTTTCTGACTTCCTGGGTCACCATAGAACAACCACTGGGCGAAACCCACCTGCCAGAGATGCCTAGAGTCTTCTCTCCCCACTCTCACTGTGCCTGGTTACACAGAAGCTGCTACTCAGCCACCCCACCATCTTGATTATTTCAGTGAAATGATATAGAATTGATTATCAAGACAGGACAGAAGCAAGAGATCCTCAGGGTAAAGGTAACATCCTCCTGCTTACTTTAGTATCACTTTACAACCTAAAACAGGAAGCTCCATTGATGCAAAGTATCAATTCTGTTGAATATTTCCTCAGTCCCATGCAGGCTGTAATTGCCAACATTGGATTGATTGGTGTTCTCCTCAGCACATCCTCCACTTCAGGCCCACTCAAAGTCCTAAAGCAGCCATTCTCAATCTGTCTGTATTTATTTTATTTCATTATATCTGGTGTCCCACTGCTTTCACAAAGTCTAGGCATATTTACAGATATGGAGTAATACATACCACTCAACTCTGATGCTCAGTGATTTGAGATAAAATGAGAAATGAAAGCCAAAGGGAGCTCTGCTGGCTGGAAAAAGTCTTCTGTGAAGACCTGTTACCTTGAGAACTGTGTTGCACACCTTATATTCAGGGCTAAGGGATCATAGCTACCCCATGAGCATCGTGTCCAGAATGATGCATGATGCACAACTGTTTAAAAGAAATTCTCCCCCTTCTTATTGTGAAAGTTTTGACAACATGAAGAAAGTTCTATTTAAAAAATTCACAAAATATCAGAAAATCTTTACTTTATACAAACAAGTGGGAAAAAAAGGAAGAGGCCTAAATACATCCTGTGAAACTAATATCTTGATTCCAACACTATTCCAACTATTCCAAAAATAGTATGAGAAAATGAAACCAACACCAATTTCACTTATTAATAGTAATGTAAAATTTATTTAAAAAAAACTTTCAGGGCTGGGTGCACTGGCTCATGTCTATAATCCTAGCACTCTGGGAGGTCAAAGTGGGTGAATTGCTTCAGCTCACAAGTTTGAGACCAGCCTGAGCCAGAGGGAGACCTTGTCTCTAAAAAAATAGCCAGGTATTGTGGTGGATGCCTGTAGTTCCAGATACTTGGCAGGTTGAGGCAAGAGAATCACTTGAGCCAAGAGTTTGAGGTTGCTGTGAGCTGTGATGCCATGGCACTTTACCAAGGGTGAAAAAGTAAAATTTGTCTCAAAAAAAAAAAAAAAAAAAAAAAAAAAAAAAACCAGGGCAGCACTTGTGGCTCAAAGGAGTAGGGCACTGGCCCCATATGCTGGAGGTGGCAGCTTCAAACCCAACCTTGGCCAGAAACTGCAAAAGAAAAAAAAAAACTAAAAAAAATTTCAGATTAATATGAGGGTACAAATGATTAGGTTACAATGTTTGTGTTTCTTAGGTAAGGACCCTGCTGTAGTTGTGCCCCTCTCCGAGGAGGTGCACCATAAACTCTTACACTGTTCCCAGTAGGTGAGAGCACACCAACACCTTCCTCGCAAACTTGAATTAAATTGAGTTTTTCTCTTGTGTGGGCATGTTTTAGTTCATCTACTGATTTTATATTAGTATTGAATACATTGGATACTTACTTTTCCATTCTTGTGGTAATCTACTAAAAAGAATATTCTTGCCTCTAACCAGGTTAATACAAAAGATGTAAAGTCTCTATCTTTGTATGACTGAATAGTACTCCATGGTACATATACCATGGTTTATTAGTCCCTTCAGGGGTTGATGAACACTTATTCCACATCTTGGTGATTGTAAATTGAGCTATGATAAATAATCTAGTTGTTATGATAAAATATTTTTCCCCCCTTTGGGGTAGATTCCTAGTAATAAGATTATGAGATCAAATGGGAGATCTAATTTGAGTTTTTTGAGGATTGTCCATACTTCTTTCCAAGGAGGTTGTATTAGTTTGCAATCCCAAAAAATTCTTAATAAAATAATTCAAGTACTAGAAAGCAATGTACAAGCTCTGACAATTAAGTTTACAAACACATCTGAGAAAAAGTGCTACATATCTCATTGCTGAATATCACTATGATAACCTTTGAGATACTCCCCTCAGAAAGCCATGTACTGATACCAGTGCCAGTCCATGCTTCAAAGTAATTTTGAAACTCTCTTTCTGGAATGGCTATCAAAGCTGTTGTAGTTCCTTACACAAAAATGCACAATAATGAATGCCATTCAGCAAGATGCCACCACACGTCCACACGAACACAGCTGTGGGACATTGATATACCAAGGTTAAGAAATCTTACCTAATTGTTTGTATAGTGCTGCCAATGTAAACACACAGTGGCAAGTTTGCAGACTTGTCAGACCTCTAACCACAACAGCTCTGATGGTCCTTCCAGAAAAAGAATTCCAAATTTGCTTTGAAGGGTGAATTAGGCATAGCTTCCCAAGGGGAGTACTTTGAAGGTGAGAGCTTGTATAAAAATAAATAATTTTGCTCATTTTTATTTTTAGTATTAGAAAAATAATTTTTGATTTCTTAAGTCTCAAGCAGACAAATTATATGATTGATGGTCAATAGGATTAATCAAGTAGATGCAGAAAATCATGCACATTAATTAAAAATTCTATTAATAAATTAAGAAGACCAAGGAATTCACTTCCATTGATAAATGTGACTATAAGAAAAATGTGGCAGGTTTGTAAATACTGTAGTTTGGATCTCAAGGGAACACCTACTTTCACCATTATGTAACAGGTGCCCTTAAGATTCACCTAAAAAAATGAGACAAAGACAACAAATAGCAGAATAGCATTGAAATAAAAAATTGTTTGTTTGTTTTTTTTCCAAATGACATTGTAGAGAGAAGAACCAAATGACTAAGTGGACAAAATCTTGACATTAATAAAAGAATTCAGCAAAGGGATAAGAAACAAAACAAACATCTAGAAGATTAACATTACTGCATACCAGCAATAAGTAAATAAAGCATCTAATAGAATGAAGGATCCTACTCACAGTAAATAGGCCTGTTAATTATTTAAAAGGATACTATTTACAATAAGAAGGCCTATACAAATTTAAAATGATAAGAAATACAGTGTAACCAAATTTAGTCAATTGTCTTCAGAAAACATTTTTAATGCAGAGTATCAAAATCTACTTTTATTTAGAATAAATATATTTCATATTTTATATATATTTCATTCACATAAATCCCTACAAATTGTTAAGAAAAAAACAGTCATCCAACAGGGAAGTTGGCAAGAGCTTTCAATAAGCTATTTTCAGAAGAAGAAATCAAAGTGACCAAAAGTCTTATATGTGTAAGTCCAGTAATTGTCCAGAAGACACAAATTAAAGTAAACAGAAATGATTTTACATTAATGTAATTTCCAAAAATTTATGTCTGATAAAACAAACTATTCCTAAAAATGGAGAGAAATACAAACTCCGTAACACATTTGGTGAGAATGTAAATGGGTGAACCTGTTTTAAAAAAAACAACGTAGAAATCAGTAAAATCCTGTGTGGTCTTGTGACTGCAGATATATCGTGATGGGAAAGTGGAGAAGGTCTCTTCTTTACACAGTGATGTGTTAAAATTTAGTGTACTTGTGGAGAATTTGAGGTATAGTAAGACAAACAAATCAGATGATTGCTATTGAAAAGGTAGGTTATCACTCATAATCCCCAAGAAAATGGGGGCATGTCACGCCATGGAGGGGGTCACATCAAGGTCAGTGATGAATCAGAGAGTGGGGAGCTGAAGACAAGAACTTTACTGTGGTTTTATATGGGAAGGAATAGGAGAGGATGACAAACAGGCTTAGGATTGGCCAGTTTGAATAATTTCAGTGGGCTCTGGGGCACAAACAATTGTCGGGCAGCTGGCCCTGGATGATTAGGGTAGGTGGATAGTGACAGTGGTGATAGAGTCCTGTGGGTGGGGTGGTTGGGGTATGCCCTCTGGATCGATTGGTTTGTGTTTGAAAACCATGCTCCTGGAAGGAGGACTATGTGGCAGGTGGTGGGAGGTGAATGGGACATTGACATCAGCAGGGATCAAGGAAGGTGACTCAGGTATGTCTTTAAGATGTCCAGAACCATCTGTGTCCAGCATATGCACATAGGGAAAATAGTAAAATGTCAAGTTTCCAGAAACAAACAAAAATCACGATTCATACAACCCCAAACACAAATCAAGCCAGGCTTAGGTTCTTATCTTTGGAGTGATGGTAATTAATGACAATGTGAAACAGGGAACCAGGAAGAGGGGCAACAGCTTCAGCCAACTTGGAGACACACTTTGCGTCTTCAAGTTTCAGTATTTTTCCAGCTCAGTCCCACTACTCAGATCAACAAAACCAAAAAGAATTGACTCATTGTTGATGTGACAGAAGAATTTAGAATCTCCATAGATATCTGAGCCAGAGAAATTACCACTGTGTGACCCCAGACTGTGCTGTATCAGGATGTCCTGAATTGAAGCCTGTCTTCTGTAGTCCTCTACTAGTCAGGTGAACAGAGTTGCTCAGTCATTTAAATAACCTCAATTAATCTCACTGTGAACTTTACCCAACTTTGAGTTTGGGGCTTCAGAATGCTTAAGGTGGGAGCACTGGCTTTCTGATTAAATTAAATTGTTCTTTTTTAATTTTTTTTTCCTCTGTACTAATATTTTCACTTTTGAGAACTTGCTACAGAGAACCTCTGGTACAAGTATATAAGACAGCACCTACAGGCTCACTTTAATGACTGTGAGTGTAGTAGTGAAGAATTGCAAGTAATCTAGATTTCCATAGGCAGAAAAATAGATATTTGAACTGTTGGATACTAATACAACAGCATTCTGTATATAATTTAAACAGCTGTGTCCACATGTATCAATTGGATAAATCTCTACAAATGCAATAGCATAATAATACAGCTGATCCTTAAACAACATGGGGCTTCTGGGAACCAACACCCATAGTTCTCAAGAGAAGGGGACATGACACATGAAAATCTGTGTGTAACTTCTGACAGTATGAGCTGCTGATTAACACATATTTGTATATGTATTATATATTGTATTATTAGAAGAAATTAATCTAGAGACAAAAAAGGTCATGAAGAAAAAATAAGAGTTTTTAAGGAAAATTAGAAATATATTATCATTACATGGAAATGGGGCATCTTGAAGGGCTCCATCCTCACAGTTGCCACACCAAGTAGAAACAGGAGAGGTTGGTCTTGCTGTGTCAGGGGTGGGAGAGGCTGAAGAGGTGGAGGAGCTCGGATGGTGAGCAGGAGAGGCCGCCATGTTTGTTATACATTTTATGGGAAACAAAATCCCGAGCAGTTCAGAAGTCAACGGCATTTATATTTTATATACAAGAAAATAATAGAACTTTGTGTTTTATGCATAGAGATGTAATAAAAATATTAGAAAGTGAAAATACAGATAATTTCTCTGGAAAATTAATTTCAAGTGTGATTGAAATATTCTGCATTTACCTTGAGGGGGGACACTGATCACTGAGGGCCTCTGCTGACAAGGTGCTGGAGCCCAGTTTCTGAGTCTCGTTCCTGGGCAAGACATATTCATAAGTGCACATCCATTTTACCTGCAATTTGTACACTTTGGGGGAATGATCACTTTTACTTCCAACAAGAGCGCTCTCGCTCTCTCTCTCTCTCTCTCTCTCTCTATATATATATATATATATAAAAGCACCCCGGTATTATTGAAATAAGGATTTCAGATTTCACTTTGAATATAGATAAATACCAGGTTCATGGATGAGTAGTGCTATCCAAATGTAGCAGTCATCAATAGAATAACCTGTACATTTAAAGCAATTCCAATCAAAATATTAAAAGGCATTCAATTTATGGAATTTATGAGTCTAAGCAGAAATGAACGATAAAACAGGCAATAGTTAGAAAAAAATAAACTTGTGATCTTGCCTTACAATAGATCATGTTTGACATAAATATTATTATTTAAGAGTTATGATATTGGCACAGAAATGCACACAGACACATGGAACCCTGCAGAGAACCATGACCAAGCGGCTCATGCCGGTGGATGTGTGGTGCCTCCAGGAGCAGCGTCACAGAGCAGGGGCTAAATGGTTTGAATGTGGTAAAGAAAGACTCCTAGGGCAAGTGGATGTTCATCTGAACAGGGAAATTAAGCTGGACCCCAACATACTACAGGTTAAAAAGAACTTAAGATTTTTTAAATACATGCTTCATCTACTACATTTCACTTACTGTTCCAAATGCATTACACAGATTCATTCATATAATTTTCAAAACCGCTCTGTGAGGTAGGTACTATTATAATCAGCATAGAGCCATCCTACTCATTTTACAAATGTGCCAACTGAGGTAGACACAGAAGCCAAACATTAAATTATGAGGCATGTCTCTGTCTTCTGGGGAGCAAGCGCATCTTTAAAAACACATAAAGCAAACATTATAATAAAAAACTGGTACATTTTACGACATTAAAACCTAAAACCTCGTCACAGAAATAAGGAAAAGACTTACAAGACATGTCAAACTTTAAAAGGGAGAGTTTCCTATGCTATGCATATTACTAATGCAGTGATAGTACCTAGATTTTATAAAGAAACTATAAATTCTGTACAAATCCTAAAGAAAGAAAAAATAAATAAAGCAGAAAATTCACAGATAAAGAAGCAAAAATGGTAAGAAATGTATCAAAATATGTGAAGTTTCATTAGCAATGAAGATACACAAGGGAAGGCCATAGTGAAATTAGTTTATCAAATGTGAAAAAAGCTGGAAAGTGCCAAATGTTGCAGAGGCATACGTAGGTCAGGCTGGCACTCTCATGTGCTGCTTATCCAACCATTTGCTTAGAACGATTAGCTTCATCTCATTCAATGAGTGTGGGTCGCCCCACAATGGTTAGTCCTGCCTCACACCAGCAGTAGAAACAGCCCAGACGTTCACACAGAGACACAAACTGTCACATTTTTAGTTCATGTGAAAACAAATCTAATTTAACTTGATATTTCGCTTAACATCCTGCAGACCCTCAGGAGATGGGGAAACTATGGGTGATCACAAACCCATCTGCATTGGTTTGTGAATAAGGTAAACATTTCAAAAGCTGTTGCTTCAAGTTACAAAATTCTCGAGGGAGTGTTAGAAAGGAAAACTACGCATGTTGAACAGACCTTTCCTTATCAACCCCTCCAGTGTTCTCCATTCTACCCAGCAGAAGGAGTGGATCTTCCCTAAAGTAAGCTCATGGTGATTAAGTGTGGGAAACAATTGAACAAAGCTCCTAATTAGCGCTTGTGCAGCCTGTCCCTAAATAATGCATCTTCTGCTCTCCTCCTGGAGGTCTTCTGTGGATGGAGCCCTTAAATTACACTCCAGCCTTAAGTCGTGAAGTGGAAGCTAAAATCTGCTCTTCTTTGTGTTGTAGACTCGGCCTTCTCTTTGCCATCTGGAAAAAACAAATGCTCCTTTTATTGTGACGCCTGTATTTTTCTTACTGTTTTGCACAGTATGAAGGACAGAATCCATTGTGTGACCTAAGTTTAACAGTAACCTGAGAACCATGTTTCAGCATATCCCTTGTCTTAATAATCTATGTTATGTATGTTCTTAAAATGCATTTTACATGCATTGAAAAGCATTAGCAAGAAATATCAGTATGACTAAATGCCTAGTATATGTGTAAACTAACTCAGTGCAATTAGTGTACACTTAGAATTTCCCAATCCATTTTTATAAATGGCATCTGGAGATTATAGAACGTTCTTGTTCATGTCTGAGAGCTTGTGCTATTAGGGGATTATAAGTGGCTTCTCTGGAATATGGGTCACTTCTGCAACCTGCTTTTCTTCCACTAAACTAGGGGTGATGGCACGGGCCTGGGATCCAGTTTACTTTGGGCTTCTGAAGATGTATTGTTCTAGAAAGATTCTTAGTTTTGAGGGTTTTTAGATTAATTTTTGTTTGTTTTCTATCAAAACAAAAATCTGAATAACAAAGGAAGACAGGAAACTGGGTGGCATGAGCCCTGGACTCTCAGCACATACTTTGACTCAAACTTTTCCCTAACAAATCTCTCTGCAAACTCCCTAGAATGGACTGTAATCGAAAATGATGAAAGTACACTGTACCCAACATACCAGATAAATTTTAAAAACTTTATAATGCAAAGTATTTAGAGAATGTGAAAAAATCGAAACTTTATGTACTTTCCGTAGATGTAGATATTTTCACAACCTCTTTACAGAGCAATTTGTCAATATTTTTCAAAGTAAAAAAAAGTATATGTTTAAGGTACCACTCCCAAAGTGTGTGCTAGCAAAATAATAAAATAAGATAAAGACATGATTAAATAAAATGCTTATCAATTGAAGACTGGTTATAATATTAGATTTTTTTTCTATTAATACTTTTATTTTTATGTTTGGAACTTCTGTCTTCAATTTATATTTTTCTATGGGCACACAACTGATTTTATGTTTATTTTTTTCCAATAAATATTTATTATCATAATACGAATTGTTGGTAGGTCCATGCTTTCCCTATTGATTTTCAGAGCTCATTTTAAAAATATATGTTAATTTATATACATAAGGATTTTTCTCTGGGTTTGAATTCAGGTTTTTGATTTAACTATATGTGCCTGAGCAAGTGTTTTATTATTTTGAACAGAGGAACATTACATTAAGTTTCACAACTGATAAAACCTATGCTATTATCATGTCTTAATGATTTTAGATAACTTTTTTTTTCTTTTTTATTGAATAGTAACTATGTACATTAATGCACGTCTGGGGTACAGTGTGGTGTTTTCACACACAATCCGAAACACTTCCATCAAACTGGTTAACATAGCCTTTGTGTCATTTTCTTAGTTATTGTGTTAAAACGTTCATATTCTACTCTTAGAAAGATTCACTTGTACCCTTATAAGATAAACCTAAGAAGTGATCCGTACAATCCCCCTCTCCCCACCCATTCCCCTCTTCCCTCTCCCTCCCTCCTCCTCGTATTCTTAGGCTGTTATTAGGCTATAGCTTTCACATAAAAGGTATAAATTAGTTTCATAATAGGGGTGTGTACATTGGATACTTTTTCCTCCATTCTCGTGATTCTTTGCTCAGAAGAACACTTTCCAGCTCCATCCATGTGAACATGAAGGACGTAAAGTCTCCATCTTTCTTTATGGCTGCATAGTATTCCATGGTGTACATATACCACTGTTTGTTGATCCATTTGTGCGTCGATGGGCACAATTCTTAATTGCCAGGTCATAGAAGAAGCCCAAGTGCCCATCGACCCATGAATGGATTAAAAAATTGTGGTATATGTATCCCATGGAATATTATTCAGCCTTTAAAAAGATGGAGACTTTACCTCTTTTATGTTTACATGGAACATATTCTTCTTAGTAAAGTATCTCAAAAATGGAAGAAAAAGTAGCTAATGTTCTCAATTCTACTATGAAACCAATATACAATCACTTACACTTCCATATGAAAGATATAACACAACTACAGCCCAAGATGAAGGGGGGAAGTGGAGGGTGACAGGATGGGTGGAGGAAGGGTAATGAACACTATGGTGCATTATGCAAGGGTACAGGGAAAATCTATTATATAGAGAGTATAAATGTATTAACACAATAATTAAGAAAGTGTGGTGAAGCCTATGTTAAACAGTTTGATGTAAGCAATCCAAATTGTATATAAAACCAGCACATTGTACCCCATAAATGCATTAATGTATATAGTGTTTTTTCTTAATAAAAAAAAAATCTAGCATTTTTTTTAACATTTACCATGTACTAGACACTGGGTTTACATTCGGTATCTTAAGTAACCAACAAAATAACCCTATGATACATGTAATACCTTTGTTTTCAATAACAAACTTTGGCTTATGTGGCTTAAATTGTCATATCAAATGGCCAGTTAGTGACAGACCGGGAATTCCAACTCTTGGCCCTTTGTATATTTTCTCTCCATATTTGAAGCTCTTTAATTACTTGAGATCTGGAAAAAGGCAAACTAAATATAGACAATTCCATTGTATTTTAATAAAAACATAGATATAATATTCAGAATTTTCATATAGTGGCATGTTTCTTCTTAGATGAAATAAGTGAATTATTAATCAGTTTCCTGAACAAATGATATTAATGCAGAGAGAGGAATAGCTTGGATATAGTTCTTTGCTTAACTTTATCCTCACAATTCAGTATAAAAGACTTAAATAGGAGGTTATATTTTATAGTGAACAGCATATTCATGAATAAGATACAATACTACAGGAGTCCCCAACCCCACTAAATTTGCTATTAATGTGAAATTATAGCTAAATGTACCTTTATTTATAAAATATTCTTTATAAAAGTTTACAAAGTAAACTTTGTGGAAACTTTGGAAATACACTGAGAATATTTTATAAATATGTTTTACATTTTTGCAATGAATATTTTATAAATAAAGGTACATTTAGGTACAATTTTCTATTTTCCCCATGTATGGAAACCTTAGAGGTGATTTTTAGGACATCCTCTACTACAGAAATGGCACCTGCCACAATTCTTGGTGTATGTGTATTTAACCCATCTATAGAAGAGGTCTTCTCTGCAGCATGGTCCCCACCCAGGGTGTCATCACGCGGTTGTGTGGGAGGGCAAACAATGAATTATATGAAGAGCTTGAGGAATGGCACATAACCCACCATCTTCAACAGCCATGTGCAGTAGAGAACAATCCACATCTTGCATATGTGAACTTTTGTCCACAGCAAAAAGGTTAAGATATAACATTCTATAGCAGTAGCAAGGGCTTACAAAAATTAAATTTAATTCTGAGCTTCCAAAGGCATTAATAAGGGTACTCCCCTTATACCTACTGGCACTCCCAGTGCCACACAGCACTGCCAGTAAAACATACTCCTTTGGAAGTCTCCCAGCTTTTCTAAAGCCACTCATATAAGGGTTTGGTCAATATGCTGACCTAGATAGGGAGAAGTAAGGAAAACATCTTTTCAATTCCATCAGCTTTTTATGTACCTAATAATACAGTAACTAATAGTCTATAATTAGGTTAATTATTTATGGAAAAATAATTGGGTTAATGAGATATTTCTTTATGGGAAAAGTTGGTTGGTACTATTAAATGAAAGAAAATCAAAGATCTTAAAGATATCAGAAATTACAGCAGGAAAAAAATAAATTCTTACATTTGGGAAATTGCAAACTCATTGCCCACAGGAAATGACATCTGGAGTGCAAAAATAACTTAACATATTTTAATTGACTGAACACCAGATTGCATCTATCATATTAATGAGTATAGCTACCCATACAAATGGTATAAAGCAAACAACATTTTTGTTAATCCCTTTGCAACCCATTCAAAAACTCTGAGTCTATGAGACCTGAATAAAACATCGTACTTTCTACAAGTGTGAACTAATGTTAGGTACATTTTTAATGCCTTTTCTCCACAAAAGTTATCATTGTTATGGAAGAAAAATAACATAACATTTCTCAGAATTTTATAGTCCTAACAAAACAGCTATATTTTCTTTGAACTCTTAACCATATGTGTAATTTTGAATAATTATAATTACAGCATTGATATAATTTTACATTCTCCTTTTTGATTAATGTTGTGTTTTAATATGAATTTATTTAAGAGTAACTAATATTTTTTCCTAAAGGAATGACTGTGGAAAGAACAATAATACTGGTTGATCTTTTTTTCCCTTTTCCCTTTTGAGAGTTATCAATTCACTTTCTCCTACAAGGCCTCTCTGGATACTGGATATATTCCAGATTGCCACTCACTTGCAAAGTCTACCAAATATATTACCTGTAACCTCAATCTTCCTTATCTTCCTTATATCTCAAAAAATACAATTTCAACATTTTATATATCAGTCCACATTCAACTAAAAACTATAAACATAGAACTATTATCTTATCATATTTATATTCCTTTTTAGAGGATTAAATTCATTACAATAAAGCCTGAATGTAATATCTTACCTATTGCCCTGAAATTTTATTTATATTAGTTCCAGAGAGACCTTGATCCAATGACACATGATCAATTATCAATCACCTCTCTCTCCACCATCTTGAATAATTCCTTATTCTCTTCTCTGGCTCCTTCCCTTCTCTCCCCAGATGTGAAGAAAGGGACTCTGCTCCACAAAAATATCAACACTGTGATTACCTCTTCAGCAACTAACCCTCTTTCTCTCCCTTCTCTGATCAAACACAGAAAGACAGAGAGAGATTAGAGAACCTTTGATGGCCACTTTTCTTCATCTCTTAGACATTTCTTCAAAACCTCCTCCCCCAATCTGATCTCTGTACACACACTCTTCTGGAAATCTCTCAGAAAGGCAACCATGGACACCAAATAGCCAAACAATTGATCCATGTTCAATCTTCTTGTCAGTAGACTCTTCCTTATCTTGTGGCGATTTAGCCACATTCTCCTGAAAACCACTCATGTTTTGTTTCTAGGCCACCAGAGAGATGTCATGTTTCCTACCAGCTAAATTGACTGCTTCTTCTCTATTTCTTAAAAGTGGACATTACCTAAAAATGTTTCTGTCATCAACTCTTATCTTTTCTTATTTTAAGAAGTCCTATTTTGAACTGATCACTATAAAAGACTCAGTCAAAGCACATCCCTAGGAGACCATTCCAGGGGCCTCTGGCTCCTGAATACATTGTTAAGGTCGAGATTACCTTATGCCACATGCCCTTGTTCCAGTTCCTCCACTTCACACTTGAGGGTTTAGTAAGGTTCTTCCCAGGCATCTCACATACTCACTTCCCTTAAAGGCATTTCCATTAGTGATTAGGATCCCAAGCAGATGGTTGGTTTCCTCAGTCTGGTCCCCCATGCACTATACACGGCAGGCATACTTCACAGATTTTGATGGATGGATGCAAATTGTGTTTTTCAGGGTGGATGCAAAGTGTGTGTGTGTGTGTGTGTGTGTTTAGTGAGAATCTGGGAGGGAAGAGTAAAATATATGGGTGCAAATAGCCACTTTGAATTGAAATTTCACCTCTTAATTTTTCCTCCATCCCACTTCAGGCAATTGCTACCCAACACTTGTATCACTTCCATAGCCATTTGATCAGTGTTTTTCAAACCTCTTGCATCATAATCTTCAAGTGTAGTCTTTCTTAAGATAATGCTTCCTACCTTTTAAAACCCATTTCTACTGAAATGAAATCTCAGAAGATAGGGTCCTAGTACAATGTTCTTTCAGTATTTTACAATCTGATTCTCATCTACCACCACTCCAAGCCTACCATCAGTTACTTCCTTGATGACATGCACCTTATGCTCACGTTTCAGCTGTGATTCATAGGCTTTGGTTAGTGTTCACATGAAAACTACGATGGGTTCCATTCATATAATAGTTTCCAATTTGACTGAACATTAAGAATGTTCTGTAAGACTCAGGAACTCACAAAAAACAATAAGCAAATGTAAATAAAATGCAAGCCTCCTGAGAGCACGCTTCCTTTGTAACCAAAGCTTGCATATCTTTCTACCAGTGAATGTGCTTGTTGGTGAGATTCAAATAAAGAACTGGAATAATCTTTACAGGATTTTGCCTTGTTGAATTGTGCCAAGTCTGGGGAAAGTTTGTTCTGGGAAGCTAGATTGCCTCTATCTAAATCTTAGCTTCTTCATTGACCTTGATTATGTTGTTTATTTAATCTCTCTGCCTCAGTTTCCTCATTTGTTATATGCACATAGTAAGAAGAGTTGCTTCATAAGGTTTGGGGAATTAATTAATATGAATAAAGAAAATAGGACAATGCCTAATGTACATAATCAGCATATTATGTACACATACACACACTGCAAATGCCTATGTATAAATAAATAAAAGAAATGTTAAACTTAATTTTATATTTAAGAAATTTGAAATATTTGAAGTATATTCAGATGTAAGCCAAAAATTGTGACTCAGAAAAAACTTGGGTTTTGGTCATACAAAGAGAGATTTGGGTGTCATGAATACATAAATGGAACTTGAAGTCACAGATTTACATGCGTTCACCCTGAGAAAGTAAAGATAAAGAATATGAGAAACTTTGGGACAGAAGCTAAAACGGGACCTGGAGGCAGACACAGAGTTGAGTGGCTGTCTTGTTTAGAGGACTTGACATTTCATGAATACCAAACAACCATTATTTCTGGGTCTAAAAGAATAATCTTCAAGCATCTTCACCTTCTTACAGAAAATAGCAGTTACGCACACCAGTGGTGATATGTAGAGCCATTAAAATTATTTACTCTTGGTTTTTTTTAGGCTGTTCATCAAGTCCTTACCAATATAGCTATCACATTATGACAAATGTATGTTTTTCAGACAAGCATTAAAGCAAAACTGTTCCATGAAGATCACCAGTGCACTAACAGGAGAGGTGATGGGTCTGAGTAACTCTAAATTGGAGTTATTTTCTATCATACAAATGTCTTGGATCTATGGAAGATGCTGGCTCTGCGTTCAAAGGGAGGAGATCTGTTGGCAGTAGGGCAAGCCCTGGGAGCCAAACGTGCTGCATAAAGGTGTTAGCAATGCTAGGACAGCTTCTCAGGAACAAGGAGAGGTGTGGAGAGCTGGCGACCTATAGCATCAGACCCATGTGCTGTTTAAGTAGGTATTCTCGAGTGACACTTCCCCAGGACTCTTCCCGTGCATGGATACTCTTGTGTCTGATGGGCAGGTGGATCTTTGTGGTCTGGTTTGGTCCACAAAGCTGTCTAGTACCCAAGAAAGTTTTGCATCCCAGCCCAGGTATTGTGTATCTGCATTCTTGCCTAGTATAATCTATACTCTCTCACCTTCCTACCCTGCAGAACTTGTAGGATTGTCTAGCAATGATTTGCACTTAATGTGGGGGGAAGAGGTTCTGAAGCCTGGGGAAGGTAGGAAAATGCTCAGCAGGTGTTAATTTGAGAAGAAGTATTTTCAACCCAGAATAACCACGCTGTCAAAGTTCTGTTGATCTACAGTGACCATGGAAAAGAAAGAATGGATGTTAAACACTTGAGGAATTCTCCTGTGGTTTCTTGAATAAATATCCTTAATAACAGGAAATTTTTTAAAAATGTGATTTGTAGTACCATGTGATCTTTCTGATTATACTCTGAAGCCATTCTATCAGCATTTGTATTTGGCCACAAAATAAAATTTGGCTAAAGAAAAGCCCTACAACATTCCAAATATATTAAACAATGAGCGCACAACAAAATAACAGGAACTCTGACAATTAAGTTCACAAACTCACCACTGTGTGGTTACATTGGCAGCTCTGGGAAAATAAGTCATTAAGGTTTCATAGCCTTGGTATAACAAAGTCTCACAGCTTGCCTGGTGGTGCTGTGCGTTTCTGTATGCTGTTGTGAGAATGCCAGAGCTTGAATTAGAGCAATGAACAAAGATTAAATTTTTTTTCTTAAACGCAGCAAGCGTGGAAGTGAAATCAGTGAAATGATGGATAATCCCATGAAGAAAACATCAGCGTACAAATAGATTAAAGATTTTTTTGAGGGGAGAGAAATGCTCACTGATTAAGAGAGGTCAGGGCGGTCGCTCACAAGTGCAAAAATCCACTGAATTGTGCATCAAAATCACTGGCCGACTATGAGAAGCAGAGCAAACCCAGCATGTAGATAGAGAAACAAGTAGGAAAAGCTTAACTGAAAATCTTGGCATGAGAAAGGTGTGACTCTTATATAACAACAGTGCATCAGCTCACACAGCACTGTCTGTGAGGGAGTTTTTAGCCAGTAAACAAATAACCCTATTGGACCACCCTCCCTACTCACCTGATCTAGCCTCCAGTGATTTTTTTTCTTTACCTTAAGGGAAATATATTGATGATGTTCAGGATATCAAGAGTAATATGGGGACAGCTCTGATGGCCATTCCAGAAAAAAAGTTCCAAAATTGCTTTGAAGGGTGGACTGGGTGCTAGCATTGGTACGTAGCTTCCCAAGCACGTACCTTTGAGAGGAAGTACTTCAAAGGTGACTGTTGTGATATGCAGCAGTGAGGTATGTGACACTTTTTCTAGGATAAGCTCATGAACTGAACTTGTCAGACCTTGTATAATATTGATATCTCTCACTTTAATAATCACAAGATAAACTAAAATATTTTCATTCAATATCCCAGCATATACATGGTCACATTTTCACATTCTCAGATTCCCCTGGTGGTGCAGTATATTGATCAGAATTTGAATACTGCATTGAATTATTAATTGAGTCTGATTGGCCCCAATGTCTTTTAAAAACATTATAATGAACGTAATATCTTTTTAGTTTGATTTTCTATTTTTAATATTATGAGTTAGCTAATTTGATACTTATCTTTCCAATGCTCTTTGTGATTTTTTTTTAATAGAATGCTTCCCTCAACCTCAACTTTTTAAGTATGTAGCACTTCCTGAGATTATTATTTTTTTACAATTTTTCAGGACACCAAGCTGTTTATGATATTACTATATTTCCCTAGTTTATTAACATTCCTACATTGTTTATTCACATTCCATTAAATGATTATTTTACAACTCTCTTCTGTCTTTTAATAGCTTTTGCCCTTTTGTCATACTCAGTTGATAATCTGATGCCTACTTATTTGAAAAAATAGCAAAATAAAAAATAATTTATCTCTGCATCTACCACCACACTTACCAAACCCTCCATTCATGTGCCTGATCTCATTTCCTTTTGCCTGCTCAAAAATATTGCTCTAATTATTACCCTTGCTCCGTATCACTAATTTCCCCCCTTTCTTGGACGCTTTTCATCAACATAACAATCTGCTGTAATATATTCAGTTTAGGCCTCAATTATCATCTGCCTCATTTCTCTGCCTAAATTCCTTTGAACAAACCTCCTCTCAAAAGAGTTGTCCAAAACTCATGATCTTCACTTCCTGCCCTCCCATTTGTTCTTGCATCCATTCCAACTGGTGTTTTTGTCCTCAGTACTCTACTGAAACAGCTCTTGTCAATGTCATCCAAGGCCTCTTCAATGCTAAATCCATTAGTCAATTCTCACTTCTCACTTACTCAAGTAATTAGCAGCATTCAACAATTAATCACTCATTCCTTTTTGAAACACTATCTTCACTGATTTCCAATACTCCCCTCAGTGTATGTTGTCTTCCTGCCTTACCAGCTGCCCCTTCTCAATTTCTTTCTGCTTTTTAATAACCTCAACCTCAAAACATTACATTGGCTTCTCTTATTTGTCTACAATAACTCTTCAGTTTCAATCTCAATACATATATTATATTTGTAAACCAGCCCTGAGCTCCAGACTGGTATAACCCAGTGCCTACTCAAGCTTTCCACTCATAAATCTGCATTCATATACCAAATTTAACGTGGAAATCCTGATCTCCACCGTTATACCTCAGCAAATAGCAGCTTTATTTGTGCAGTTTGTCAGACGAGGATTCATGTAGTCATCTTTCACATCTCTTTTTCTCACAATGGATAGCAATCAAATAGCATATCTTCTTAAATCTAACTTTGAAATAATATCCAGCTCTTATCTCTCTCACTATAAAGACAGGTACCATCCTGGTACCTATTCCTGTTTAGATTATTGTGCTTGACTTCTGTAGTAACTACTACTGGTACCCTACCCAGATCCTGCTTATTGGGCAGGTGCACCCAATTCCAGAAATTGTTGAGTATTGAATGATAAGTAGCTCATAGCTGCACTCCTGGAGAACTGCCTTTAGAAGACCAGAGGGCACTCATTTTCAGAGATGGCTTCAAGGTTATAATCACCTTCCTCAAGTTGGCCAATAGGCAGTGATGATTCATACAGAGTTACAAAAGCCTAACCCCTTTCCTCAAGATAGAAAATTTCTGTAACATTCCTCAGACTCTATAGAGTTTCTACTGGGATCAGGCTGAGTGTAACTACATTTTTGCCTCTCCCTGTGTCTTATCCTCCTGCTCTTAGTTCTTTGTAGGTTTCTCCTGAAAATGCTTCCGTCTTAAATCCCTTGTACAATAATCTCTGTCTCACTTCCTTTATGGAACTTAACCTAAGGTATACCCTAACTCATTTTCTTTGCATTTTTACTGCCCCGGCTGTTCTCAACAGTGAGCAAGTGATCTCAATGAATCTCAAATGCAGATTGTGTCATTTCTCTGGACAGAACTTTCTAACAGTCTTCTATCTCATTCATGAAATCCACTACAGTCTATTCAGCCCTTTGTGATTATAATCTCTCTGACCTGATTTCCTGTAACTCTTCCCTTTTCTCTCTCTAACCCCACCTGCATCCTCAGGGCTCTTTATAAAATGTATACATTATATATTATATAGTGTGTGGACTCCCCCTCCCCCAGGAGATCCAAAATCCTCATAGAACTTTTGACTCTCCATAAACTTCATAATAGCCTACTGTTGACTAGAAGCCTTGCCAATAACATAGGCAGTCAATTGACACATATTTTGTATGTCATATGTATTATTATGTATAATTTATTTTCATAATAACTAAATTAGGAAAAGGAAATGATATTAAGAAAAACAGAAGGAAGAGAAAATATATTTACTATTCATTCAGTAAAGGTGGATCATAATAAAGTTCTTCATCCTTGTTGTCTTCAAATTGAGTACATAGAGGAGGAGAAGGAAGAAAAGGATTTGTCTTGCTCTATCAGAGGTGATAGAGACAGAAGAAAATTCACATTTGGGCGGACATGCGCAGATACAACTCATGTTGTTTAAGGGTGTACATGAAGAGAATAACTAAATTTGATAGATACATATTACTTAATACCTATCTTTCAGAATGTAATCTCCGTGACAGTAGAAACATTGTTCACTGTGCCTGGAAGAGTTTGGGGCATGTAATGGAAATCAAAATGTATTTGTTGAATTAATGAGTCTTCTAGGTTACCTACCCCCATGCTCTCCTTTATCTTGGCTTCCTTCCAATATCCAAATGAGAAAGAGAATTCTATTTAGGGCAAAGGTAAGTGCTAAGAATTAAATCTCAAAAATTATCCTCCTAAATAAGAAAATAAGGGCTATGATTTTTGCTATTTGGAATTTAGAAGTTCCTCTAATATCTCAACAATTCTTCTATCTTAAGACTTAAGAGGAAAAACAGTCTGAGAAAGAGACATAATTGGGGGCATGATTCTTTTGAGTTAAAGGGCCTTTGTTGATGACTTTACTTCCATCAGACTCAGAAGATTGGGTATCCAAGGTTAACCAAGCTTCAAGCACAACCTACATTGTAATATATATTCAACATTTGACTCAAAGAGTAACTATCATTTGTTAGGTCATCTAGATGGTGACTAGATGATTTTACTTCCATCAGACTCAGAAGATTGGGTATCCAGGTCAAGCTTCAAACACAACCTACATTGTAATATATATTCAACATTTGACTCAAAGAGTGACTATCATTTGTTAGGTCATCTAGATGGTCTAGCGTTTGCTATAAAAAGTTCAAATTCATCTATTTTTAAAAAATAAAAATCAAATTTAAGTCTAAGGTCAGTAACACAAGTTACAGATGCCAAAATGAGAACATGAATATTAACTACAAAAGATTTTACTTTTATTCTATAAAATTTTTCTTAACAGTCAGTAGGAAAAATTATATAGAATTTTTATTATACAGATATATTATCTGAGCATTTATTTCTGCTTCTTTCAATCCTTGTTCCTTTAGAAACAAACAGATGGTTAAAAAAATGAAAATGGAATAAATTAAGTTGATATCATCAAGGCAGTCTTAATCTCTCAATAAAAACCCTCCTTCTAAAGAGCAACCTTATGCGTCTGTCTGAAAAAAATAGCACACTTGCATTTCTGATTAGGAATCAAACTGGGCAGACCAGCATGGCAATTTTGTGAAGAGTGTCTCTGAAATGAATATATTTAAACATTAGCCATTGAAAGCAATTTCAATTAAGGAAATATGTATTTAGACTCTCTCTGTGTTAGGTGTTAGCATATGGCTTAAAATTCAAAAAGAAGGAGTAACAAAATGCTTATTGGATACAATTGTGTAGCAGGCATTAATCTAGGCACAATGGATGCAATGATAAGCAAACAGATGTTTTTCAATGAATAAAAGAGACATTAACTATTTAAACACATATATATGATTAAAATTTCTGGTAAATACAGTGAAGGAAATATATTGTATCATGATAGCATATAGCTGGGAGCCTTGATCTAATCATACAGCAGTTAAGGGAAGGCTTCCAAAATGAAGTAAATATTCCAAAATGGGAAGGATGAAAGGGGAAAGAAAGTTGGTCAAGGGGTCAAGAAAAGTTGGAGCTAGTGTTTCTGAAAAAGAGAGCAGCACAAGCAAATGCCCTGAGGCACTGAGTAGAAGTGAGTGTACATGGTGATCAGAGAGTGAGGCAGGCAGAGGACACTCCAGGTTAAGACAGGAAGGAGGTTGGAGACAGAGTTCAATTCTGATTACAGAGCACCTAGCAGACCACACTAAGGAGATGCTGATAGCATTAAGAACAGTGGGAAACCATTAACAGGTCTTCAGGCAAAGGTGTATGGTAAGTGATAAGGTTAGATATGTGTTTCCAAAGATGACTCTGACTGCAATGTGAAGAACAGATTGGATGCAAGGCAAAAGCAGATGACAGGAAATGGATGAACACAGGTATTATTGTGGTCCAGGAAGGAGGTGATGCCAGCTTAGACAGGTGGCTCTGGGAAAGATAAAGAGAGAGGGATGGATGCAGCATATGACTGGAAGGTAGAATCCCCAAGCTGTAGCGATGGAATTGCTTATAGCAATTAAGGGTGGGGGGGGGGGATGAAGGTGAGGAATTGGATGTCTGTTGGTATTTATAGGTATAAGGTCCACAGGAGGAAAATGAGGTCATGGTGAGCAGGCAGTGAGGTGGGAACAGGATTTCAATTTTGGATATTTTGGATCAAAAGTGCCTCAAAAGCACTCAATGGTAGATACTAAAAAAGTAGTAGGATATACTGGCCTAAACCACAGAGGACAAATGTGGGCTTCATATAAAAATTAGTGAGTCTTTGATATGTAAGTGATAATTCAAATTACAGTAATAAAAAGAATAGGGTAAGGGAATATAAAAGAGGACCAAGTTGTGGCACTGAAGTAGAAGTTAAAGGGAGATAGCAAAGAAGGCAGAGATGGAAGAGAAAGCCAAGAGATAGTTGTGTAACAGAAGCCAAGAACGAGGTCCTGTGAAGACATGGTAGGAGGGAGAGACTAAGTCCAATTAGTAAGACTGGGGGTGGCTTTACTTACTACCTGGCAGTTGGAAAAGACCTGGAATAATGCATGTCAAGCTTCTGAGATTGGAATAACCCCAAACTATAACCCTGAGTCAATAAGCATGACCTTGGGATTTATCAGTCAAGAATTCCACTGAATAGTATTGCTCAAAAGATAAAGGCACAGTATAATTATAATGTATACGTGATACATTTGTTTTAAGGATTATAGAAAGATACTGATGTGGTACAATGTCATCTGACCTTAAGGAGAGAGTCAGAAAAATTTATTATTCCTTCTTTCCTGAGCGCATAGCTAGACTACATTTCCCACTCATGGACATGTGCACACAACGTAAAGCAAGTAGACTCAACATATGCCACTTCTGGGCTCAATCAGAAAACCTGTTCAGCTTCTCCATTCACCTACTGATGGGAGAGAAGTCTGAAGCTTGAGATGAAAATGAAGCTATAGATGCATAGGGAAAAACAGGTGTCAGAATGAACAGGGAGAAGGCAGCTATCCAATCAGAAATTTCAACTGACTGTGTGTGAATGAGAGATAAATTTCAGTTGATTAAGTCAGTGGAGTTGGGGTTTTATCTGTGACAGCAGTTAAGTATTAACTACTCTAACTAATATGCTGAGGCTTGCTACTTGGGTAGAAACTCAAATGGGCAGCATTTATTTCACAGCTCGTGATCACCTCTCTCTCACCTCTCATTGATTCACTAGTGAACCAGATTTCAATGACATGGACAGAATGTTCAAAGCCAAAAGGCAGTTAGGTGTTACTAACATTTCCTTAATCTGAATGGTTCAGATTAATTTTTAAGTGTTTTTATTTCTGGTTGTTTCCCTGGAAAAAAACTAGTATAATTATTTGAAGTAAATTAGATTTAAACTACACTTTTACCAGAGGAGGAAAACAAACCTCCATTTTCTTTCTTTTATTGACAATTAATGAAAAGGCAAACTCTAATTTTGTTACCAATATTGTGTTACAGTGATGTAAACAGTAATTAAGAAAAATGTAGTTCTCTCAAGTTGAGACATCTCCAGATTTTTTAAATATGTACTTTTCACTTAGAACCGCACAAAAATTTATCTAAAATATGTGTTTATATGTAACAACATGCAAGTGCTCATATGACAGCTTGGCAAAGAAGCTGCAGAATCTTTACAGAAAATCTGCTATGAATATTGCATACGCATAATCATCACTTCTTATTTAAATTTTTGGATGGGGAAAGATGGCACAATTCCCGGGTGAAGGACACAGCTACAACTTAGACTTTACCTTACAAAAGCCAGCAATGTAACCTAATTGTATGTGCCCTCATATTAATGAGAAGTTAAAGAAAAGAAATCAGAAGAATTTTCAGAATTCTGAAATACAGAGACATTTTTCAAAATAGGAATATGGTGGTTAGTGAATAGTATACTTAAGATTACTAGCAATTAGTAGAAATTAGAGGAAGTTGTGCGTATCTTTATAATTACAAGGAGAAGATCAGTACATATTGCAGCTGTTCAGTAAATTTTTTTTTATTATCAAAAAAAAGAGAGAAAGGGACAGCAATGAAACAGTGGTGAAATCTGAGAAGTTCTATAGGTGAAGAACAGACAGAAGAAAGAAATGTTGAATGTATGAGGTATTACTAATGCGATTGAGATGTTCTCTATTGTTGACAATTTCTAGGCTTGATTTTAGTACTTGATCAGTAATTATGACTAGTGTTGATTACCATAACTTAATTTTTAGTTTTTGCTCTTGGAGAACCAGCTACATAATTTAAGGGCCCAGCTAAGTGGGGGCCCCAACTCAATGTACAGTTTGCATTTCCATGAAGCTAGGCCTGCCCAGAAGTCACTTCCCCCCAAAAAAGAAAAAAAGCAAAAGCAATAGAACAGAGGTCAAGATTTTTCAAGTGTAAATGAATAGAAATATTTGGTTGCTGGTCTTAGAGTTTTTGTATTTACTGTGGGTATTAATGTTGTCCTACAAAGCCCTAATGGAAGTATAAGATCTTTGGTTTCCTGACTTTATTTCTCCTGTGACATAAAGCCAATCAAAATGTGGCCAAAGAGGTCTCTAAAGCAAAATAATCCAATATTCGTTTTTGATCTTGCTGGGGTTTGAATGCTTCACTTAAAAATCTCATAGGTTGAAACCTAATCACCCATGTGATGATATTAGGAGGTAGAGTCTTTGGGAGATGTTAAGATCATGGAGGAGACCTCATTAAAAGGATTAGTGCCCTTATATAAAGAGACCCCAGAAATCCAATTTGTCATCTTCTGCCATGTAAGGACGTAGCTAGAAGGCACCATCTGTGAATCAGAAAGCAGGTAGTACTTGCCTGACACCAAATCCACTGGGGCCTTGATCTTAGACTACACAGTTTCCAGTAACTTGAGAAATAAATTTCTGTCATTTATAAACTACACAGTCTTTGGCATTCTGTTATAGCGGCCTAAAGTGTCTAAGGCAGCTCTAAACTTTAACAGCACATAACAGGATAGTATGCACTGCTGATTGAGATGTGTCCCCACACATCTACCAAATACCAGCAAGCTTAGAGTACAATAGTACCTGGGTGAGAACAAAGCTATTGAAATTTGCAAGGCAAGTTCAAAGAGGGCACAATTCTTTACGTGGGATTTCCAATCTGCCTCCATGGACATGCGAGGACACACCTCCTTGACAGTCTTTGTGAGTGAGAGAGATAGAAGGGACCAGCCTTCTTAGAAAGTGCTGTGAATATAAAGAGAGACTATGCCTTTGTTTGCTTTACCATGGGTTTAACTAGTTCTAATGCACAAAGTCAGAGAGAGGATACCAAGAGACTTTCTTGAAAACAAGTCTGTGGTGCCTGCAAAAAGTAGAGTGTGATGACTGGTTCTGTCATTGAATGTTCACTGAGTTCCAGACCAGGTTACTTATCTTGGACTACTAGAATGGTGGAGGAGTATTGGTGAACGATGACACAGTTGTTTGGCTATGTAGTGGGACAAGAACTGACACACTGAAATTTATATTCCAAAGAGCTAATAGACGCTCCTGTACTACAGGTCCCAGGTTGGTGCTTTAGAATTGCCAAGTTTGAAAACATTTTAAACTCTGATCTTCAGTAAATACTTACATGACTTGTTTGTGGAGTGACTCTTAAATTGAAAACTATAAGTAGAGTTTTTATTATCATAATTATATGAAGATTATTTTCTACAGAGTGAAATATGTGAAGTATACATTTACTTTTCTCTGATTCCAGAATGTCAGAATCAATAGGAGATTTTTTAAAATTTCGTTATTAAACCATAAACACATAGGTCATGTATACATTAATGCATTTATGGGGTACAGTGTGCCCCATAGAATTAGGGGCACATAGAATTAGCCCCTAAGTGTTTTCAAATTCTTAATCATACACTGCAATCTATTGATATCCTCCTTCAAAGAGATCCTCCTAAATATCTTTTATCTATTTTATTATAGTTTCCATCTCTTTTTCCTCTTTCACTATTTTTTAGATTCATATAACTTTATTATTCTTCACTTAAATTTTCAGTTTTGGCAGTTACATTTTGAATTTTTAAGAGCTCAGTCACATTCTGATTTTCCTTCTTCATAGTACCTTTAAATTTTTTAATTGATTTATTTTAAGGTTTAAAATCTTGAATCTCTATGAAGATAATATTATTTCTCTGTTTCCTGAATTATCTTTATTTCCCCTGGAATTATTTCTTTTTTTGGTCATCCTAGCTTTCTTGTTCATATTTCAAATTTCCTCAACTACCTGGTACAACTTAGTTTTCAGTTTATATATCAGAATATTTCTAAATGAGCTAACAGAACCTTCAATTTGGAGATCTATACAAGGAAACGTAGCTTGTTAATTAGCTGCCTTCTCTTTATGATGAAGAGAAAGGAGTTAGCCATCATGACCTTTCTCTGATGCAACAATCACCATACTAATCACCCTAGTTCTTCATGTAATTCCTTCATTAAATAAATCTTGTTTTGTTCTGGTTCTGTTAGGTTGATGATGTATACTTGGCTGCAAGTTAGGCATTCTGTGGTTTGGGACTGAGGACAGAAGTGATAAGTTAAGAATAATTAAGCTGCTCCATATATTTTATGCAGATCCAAAAATGGTCATTATTTATTTCTTCCCTATATCCACACTTTTGTAATGTGACTTTGTAGCTCTTCTCATCAACACCTGGAAGCTATTTCTACATCCCTTGAATCTGGATTGGTCTTATGACCTAGTTGAGCAAGACAATGCAACAGACGTGCAAGTGTGCCAATCCTAAGCCTAAGCCTCAGGAGGCCTTACACGTATATGCTTTCTGTCCTAACTCTGCTTAGCCATCATGTGAACAATCCCAGATCAGCCTGATGAATGTTGAGACTGACTAGGTGACAGCCAGTTTAGCAGAGCTGAGTAACCAATTGGTTCAGTGAAGACGCATGAATAAACCCAGATGAACCAACCCAAACCACTGATCAGATAGAATAGTAAATGAATGAATACTGAACAAATGACTGTTTTAAGCCATTATGACTAAAGGGGTTTGTTAGGAAGCAAAAATTGATGCACATATTTCTGATGAAAATTCTGGTTATAGTTGTGGGTCTCCTTTCAATGCTCATCACTACTGTCTTATCCTCAAATGGAGCCTTGTTTCTTTGTGTCAGGCCACTGGGGAGTCCTTCATGGGTATTGCCTCCTCCACACATACTCTCTGCAATGTTTGCCTTTGTTTTGTTTCAACAATCAACATCATTCATTCACATTTCATCTTCTAGAAATTTGATTTAAAAAATCTCTTATCAGTGCTAGTCTTTTCCCATTCTCTTTACTGTGTGCTGTACAGATTTATTTTTCTTCAACTATTTTTATGGATTTTAGAAAAGAGAGGGGAATACAGACAGCAGCATGTGGTATGTCAACATTTGGACTCAAAGTCAACAAGTCATTTTGGGGCCTCTACTGAGTGCAGGCTCTAAAACTTTAGAAACACCAGTAGGTGGACTATTAAATAAGCAGCATTATTATTCCTTTAGTAAAGCACATTTCCTAAATATCACTCAGGAAAATGTGTTAGTCTAATCCCTGCACATTTCATAAATTAACTGTTTTTATATAAAAATTATCTTTCAGATTCTTATTCATGTATATACCATCTTATTCCATAAAGAACTCATGTTTGATTTTGAACTAATCTGGACAATTCCTTCTCTCATTGTTAACAAATGGTAAATTTAACTATAACTAACTTTCAGTGGAAAAAATAGAACTAGTACATTGCAAAAAACCCAATTATTGGGTGGATATATGAGGTAACTAAAAAATGAAAAAAAGGAAACCAGGCATTTATATTCATTCATTCACACATTAAGCATAGACTTCTCATTGACAATATGTGAGATACTTTCTGGTAAAATAGCATTGATGAGGACATAGTTTAAAAAGCAAATTTTTAATATAAATATGTCAAAGGCATGAATCTCATTATTGGACAATTCATTATTGGTTACATTTAAAACGTTAGTCATGTGCATTTTGTCTTCCTAACAGATAAATGCACTAAAATGAGTAAAGGCATGTGGATTGGGGCTGAGGCACAAGAAGCAAAGGAATTACATATTGTGTCCCAAATCACAGTATCTTCCATGACCTCCCTCTTAAGCTTCTTCCAAATGAAGAGCCAAAGAATCAAAGCTTATCATCTTTCCACATAAACAAGATATCAAAATCCAGTTTCTGGCCCTGCTACAAACTGTGTAACCTGGAGGAAGTTACCTAACTTCTTTGGATTCTTGGGTTCCTTGTATCTATCAAATAAAGAGGACAAACTGATGATGGTCAATTCTTTCATCTTACTAGTGGGCTTCCTACAATATCATCAAAATAATCTTCAATCATAGGCTTTCAAGTCACCTGGACTTGGGTTTGAGTTGAAATTCTGACACTTACTCACTATAAACTTTTGGCAAGCCTCAAAACCTAAATTGTATTACCTATGAAATGGAACAGTTAGATAAATTATAAGAGAGAGTGAGTAAATTGCTCCTAACCTAGCACTTGAAACCTAGGAAGCACTCAATAGAGGCTATCTAATATTTACCAGTATTAACCACTGTCTTACTTTGTTACAAAATATTCAATATTTGTTTACCCAGATGCCAACTGAATATATCTATTGACAGGTAGATCACTACTTTATGAAAAATTCCTTTCCACTCTAGGAAATTATTAAATTATTAAGGCTTTGCTTAAAATGAACTTCAGTTTGACTTATTGTAACCCTATATTCTGCCTCCAATTTAGAGGAGTTAGTTTTTAACCTGAGGTCCACAAAGATTTCAAGAGGTTGTTAAACTCAGATGAAAAAAAGTTACATCTATATTTTCACTAATTTCTAACTGAAAAATAGTATTTCCTTCGATTATGAATACAGTCAACAAACCACTGTAGTTTGTGACTTTGTCACTAGTAGAAATCATATTTTCTTATCTCATAGATCAATTGCAAGAATTTCAAAATAAAATATGTTAAATATTAGATCTGCTAGGTATAGCGATTTAATATATTAATTAAAATGTGCACATATTACTATACCAAAATGTGTTTTAATAATTTGATACCTTGTTTTAATATAGTTTCTTTATAATCCTACAATTTTATTTTGTATTTAAAAACATTATATAGTCATCCTTCAGTATCCAGAAAGAAATGGTTCCAAGACTTCCTACAGATACCAAAATCTAGGTATCTAAATTTGACACTGTTATTTTTTTTTTTTTTTTTGAGACAGAGCCTCAAGCTGTCCCCCTGGGTAGAGTGCCGTGGCATTATAGCTCACAGCAACCTCCAACTTCCTGGGCTCAAGCGAGTCTCTTGCCTCTGCCTCCCAAGTAGCTGGGACCACAGG
>CAUYTI010087629.1:0-16629 GCA_963575145.1 Galago senegalensis | reverse complement strand
CCACAGACATAAATGACATGCTGGGGATAAATTTACAGCTTGGCTTCTGTCAGCAGGGAGGAAAAACACAGTCAGGCCCTTTATTAATCACGTGGTGGTTAGCCAAGTGGTATGTGGAGTACAGTATTTCCAATGCTGCTCGTACTGTGTGGGAGGTCCAGGCTATGCAGAGGTGCTCCCTTCTGGACCTTCAGACATGGAGATGTAGTTATTGGGAAATTACCTGACTCAATACAATATCTAATAATGAATATTAAGAGCATGGACTATAAATGCTCACATTTCTGTAGCATGCTGCTGCTTTTTTTTTTCTCCCGGGGTGGGTTTGAACCCGCCCACCTGTGGTATATGGGTATATGTGGTCAGCGCCCTACTCCTTTGAGCCACAGGTGCTGCCCTGCTTTTTTTATTTTTAGACAGTCTCACTCTGTCACCCTGAGTAGAGTACTATGGCATCATAGCTCACAGCAACCTCAGTCCCACGTAGCTGGGATTACAGGTGCCCCCCATAATACTCAGCTAGTTTTTCTATTTTTAGTAGAGATGGGGTCTCTCTTGCTGAGGCTGGTCTTGAATCCCTGAGCTCAAAGGATCCTTCTGCCTCAGCCTTCCAGAATGTTGGGATTACAGACGTGAGCCACGATGACTGGCCATGGGCTTCATTTTTAAAGGAGCTTTTACTTTCAGTGTCTGAGGATTTTCACACACACTTATAAGGGGCTGCACACAGGTGTTGCTGCCAGTCTTTCAGATGTCAAAAGAATTTTGTAGAGTATTGAACTTGTGCTTCAACTGTGCAATCCACAATTTAATTACTGTCCTGTTCCTTGGTTTCCACATCTGTAAAGGTCAGGGGTTGAACTCTCGACATTTCTGGCAGGTAATTCTTTGTCGTCATGGGCTGTCCTGTGAATTGCAGGATGTTTAGCAGTGCCGCCAGCCTCTCTGCAATAAAGACCAGCAGTAGCCTCCACCATCAGTGACAACCCAGAATTTGTGCAGACGTTACCAGATACCCCTAGGCATGTAGTTCTCTGGTCTGGATAATGGCATATTAATGTAGTGGATCATAATGATCTGGATTTTTTTTTTTTTTTGAGACAGAGACTCATTATGTCACCCTCGGTAGAGTGCTGTGATGTCACAGCTCAAGCAACCTTAAACTCTTGGGCTTAAGCAATTCTCTTGCCTCAGCCTCCCAAGTAGATGGGACTACAGGTACCTGCCGCAATGCCCAACTATTTTTTTTTGTTGTAGTTGTCATTGTTTGGCAGGTCTGGGCCAGGTTTGAACCCACCAGCCTTCAGCTCAGTGGCTGCAGCCCTAGACACTGAGCTACAGGCACTGAGCCTATTTTTTTAATAGTTCACACATTTGACAGTGGAAGTTACTGGGCACAGGTAATTTATTGTATCAAAGATACCAAGCAATACTCTTTGAGTATTTTTAAATGATAGCTGGGATTTATCTACTACCTGTCATTCCCTTGGAACCTGCTAGACACATACATTTATATTCGTGGTTTTCTAGAAAACCCATTTTAAAGATAGGAAAGTCGAGGCTCAGAAATGATATGCAGTCTTATTGATATAAGCTGGGACTTGGCCCAGTTTGTAAGCCTTCACTCATTATGTTGATGTGGATTTAGGAGCCAGACTGCCTGGGTTCAAAGCCTGTCTAATTAGCTCTGTAACGTTAGGTGGGCTATTTAGCTTCCCTCTGAACCTATGAAGTAGCTATTATCATTTGCTTAACTTATGAGGAAATTAAGACATGAAAGGTTATGGGAATTGGAGCTTGTAAAATGTTTAGAACATTGCCTGCTGCTTGTACCAACCCAGTTTCTTCCAGCCCCTTAGACGCCTTCAGCACCTTGTTTTTCAGCTTTGAGTGGCCATACCTGTGTCTCCTTGATGACCTGCCCTTGGGCTTTGCTCACAGTTTCAGAGTTCTGGAAGTGCACTGCTGACTTTTTTTGGAGCATGAAAGCTCAGATGCTTTGATTCCAGTTAGGTTAAAACTAAGGTGTAGCTTTCAGGTCACACTGCAGGCTCTGGCCAGAGTCAGACTTGTCCTGTTCTTACAAGTGTGTTCCCAGTCTCTATCCTTCTTTCCCACTCCTTTCTTAGTTGTCTCAGGAGCACTTCCATAGCAAATTCCTGGTACATGGGTATTGGTTTGGGGAGCCTGACTTCACACAGGCCCTGGGACTGGGGCTGGGGAATGAGCCCAGGGGCCTTTCTCAACCCACTGTGGTTTACACATGTAACTTATCTGTCATGGTTGCTTCTGAGCACACGTCCAATATGATGACAGGCAAGCTCTAGAATACAAGAAGTGGAACTTGGCATGCTAAGCCTTACACAATCCCGCTGAGCCAAGGAGCCCCTGGGAGTTTGTGAACTTTGGTGATGCAGAAAACCAAAATGTGTGCATCTGATTTTTTTAATCTTTCCTTGGCGCTTGCTTAAAATACATTGAGCCTGAAGAGAAACCTCAGCAGGTCTCTCAGAAAGAAGTGACCATTGTGGTGAAGCTCTCTTGTTCCACTCCATGAGCACTTCTGGCCTTGATACATGCCTTCTTTCCCTGGGTCTCAGTCTTTTTTAACCAGGGACTTCTGAGGATTGAGTGTGATTAATGTGGCGGGCTGTGGGTAGTTAAGGTTTAGGTTCCCGGCCTCTCTGCCAAGCTGGTAAATAAATACTGACAAGTTCCCTTCCAAGGAACCCTGTGGCAAGTCCTTAGAAAGGGAGAATTCTTTCTTCACACCCAGAGTGACTCCTGCCACCTGGCCAAGTGAAACTGTTATGGGGTGAGATAAGGACCACCGGACCCAAATTAGAATTTCAAAAAGAAGTCTTTTATTAACTGAGGGCTGTCTCAGCAAAATCTAAAGCAGACTAAGTGAGAGAACATTGAGGGGTCTGGAGTTGGGGTTTTGCTAGTCTGAAAGTTGACAAATGGACAAACAGGTAGGCTGTTAGAAGCAAAAAGAAAGTTGGCAAAAGAAGCAAAAAGAAAGCACAGGGTCACAATGACCCCTTTCACAATTTAACGGTTTAGCCAATAGGTAACATAAAGGTCAGTTAGATAACAGTAAGGTAACATGATACAGATCTAGCAACTAATGGATAATTAAAACAATTTGTCACAGCACTTAGCTCGTTAACTTTCATCATAGTCCATTCGTTCTTATCTTATCCTGTTCTGGCCTGATTCAGACCAATCTAAGAGTAATGAATGGTGCTTGTCATCATTTCAGAGTTACAGTATTCTCATCTTTTTGTCCCTTCATCTTTTATCCTACATAGCCACCTGGTGCATGTTGGTGGCAGGTGGTATCTATCTATCTTATGGAGGTGATGAGGCAGCTGAAACCCATCTCACAACTACTTTGTGTCATACTCAAAGCCACAGATGAGATGAGGAATGAGTTTCAAGGTGTGCTCAAGGTCAGGATTCACACCCAGGTCTCCTGACTCTCAAACCATTGCTATCTTCATGGTCTTTTTTTTTTTTTTTTTAATTTTTGCAGTTTTTGGCTGGGGCTGGGTTTGAATCCACCACCTCCAGCATATGGCCCAGCGTCCTACTCCTTTGAGCCACAGGTGCTGCCCGGGTCTTGTTTTTTTTTTTTTTTTTTTTAGTTACTTAAACTCCTAACACTATGTTTTCTTAAGTAATGACACCAAGGGTGCTAAATGCATTTTTATCTCCCTTTTTCTTTTCTGAAGGCACCCCGGTATGCACCAGACACTGGGTGACATGGAGAGAGCTGTGTAAAAGGGACACCCCTTGAGGGTGTATCTGTATTCAAGATTCCCTGTGAGACTGATTTTAGATGTCCATGAGAGAAGAACTTGTAGAAGGCATTCTGGAAATGTAGTGATGCTGATAGACTAGCAGCCCCCAGAGTAGCCCCACTTGAACTTGGTTTAGTCTCATCCATTGTTTGGAACATTTAGACTTAGCTGCCAACATTTTCAAGTTGGGAGTTTCACAGAGCATTCAGATTTCTAGTGTCTCTCAAAAAAAAAAAAAAAAAAAAAAAAAAAAGAAGAAGAAGAAGAAGAAGAAAACTCCAGTTCTGTATTCCACTCTGGATGTATGTAGAAGCTTCCTCTTGAAGACAGAGCATGTGTGAGCTAGTCTGCCACAGTCTCCACTACTCCCTGACCTACCTCACCCTCCCTGGAGGCTAGCTGCTATACCACGACCAAGAACATAGGCTCAACAACCAGGTTGCCTGGGATCATGTCCTTGCTGAGTGACCTTGGGCCGATGACTCCTTTCTATACCATAAATTTTTTATTTGTAAAATGAGGCTAAGAATAGAGAGCATCCATAGGGTTGTTGAGAGGAATAAATGAATTATTTTATACAAACAGCTTAGAACTGGGCTCAGTTCATGGTTTGTGCTCAATAAATATTACCTCTCGTTGTTATGATACCACTTCTACCCAGGGTGAGACTCTGGTTGTAATCTGGCCATTATTCTGCTTATGGTCTCCTTGGGAATCCCAGATGATCTGTAAGCAATGATTGCACTATTTGAACTACATCCTGAGTCCCTGGAAAAAGAAAATAATTTTTTGAGTTCATATCCACTTTTTTGGAATGGAAGGGTGACTGTCTCATGGAATGGAAGGGTGACTGTCTCATATGGATTTGTGTATTCATGACAAAAGGGAACTTAAAATATGGAACTGCCATGTAGAAGCTCTGTGAATATCCATTGTGAAGACACAGATTTTAAAAAATAGCTTCTAATGACTTGCTTTCAGACATATCAAAGAGGCGGGCATGGTGGCTCATGTCTGTGATTTTAGCACACTAGGAGCACAGGGTGGGAGGATTGCTTGAGGTCATGAGTTTGAGAACAGCCTGAGCAAGAAGACCTTATCTGCTAAAAATAAAACCAGCTGCTGTGATAGTGGGCACCTGTAGCTCCAGCTATTGGGGAGGCTGAGGCAGGAGGATAGTTTGAGCCTGGGAGTTTGAGGTTGCTGTGAGCTACAATGATGCCTTGGCACAGTACCCAGGATGACTGAGTGAGACTGTCAAAAAAAAAAAAAAAAGTCAAAGGAAATCCTGCTTCTGGAGATGGACAAATCTTTTCCTTACAAATCTGTTATCTCTTTTGGTCCTGGGGGGAAAAAAAGGAGATAGAAAAGGCAGTGAAGATGGGAGTTTTGGCGATGTGCAGTGGCTCATACCTGTAATCCTAGCACCTGGGAGGACAAAGTGGGTGGATTTGCCTGAGCCCACGTGTTTGAGACCAGCCTGAGTCAGAGCTACACCTCATCTCTAAAAATAGCCAGGCATTGTGATGGGCGCCTATAGTCCCAGCTACTCCAGAGGCTGAGGCAAGAGAATCATTTGAGCCCAGAGCTTGAGGTTGCTGTGAGCTATGATGCCACAGCACTCTACTGAGGGCAACAAAGTGAGACTCTGTCTAAAAAAAAAAAGAAAAAGTGATGGGAGTTTGCTTTTTGCTATTCCAGCAGCATGTCCTTCTTATGTGTTCACCTCATTTCATCCTACCCCAGTCAGTATAGTTTCAACAAGCAGCGATGCAGAAACCTCTGTGCAGTCTGATTTTACAGCAGGCAGGCAGCATTTACAGCTTTGACTTTCAACTGACTATGGGAGGAGGTAACCAGCCTCTCAGTTGTAACCAACACCTGCTCCAACTGTGTTCTGGGTGGTGGCGGGAGTGGCAGCTGCGTCAAAAGCAGTAGCTGATTCCAGGCCTCCAGTAAATGAGTTTGTTTTCTCTCAGCTCAGAGTAATAGCAGTGACACCTCTGCTTCCTTTCCACCTGGAGAAACTCAAGGCTTTTCATTCTGAACCCCCTCAGATTATTGGCATTTCTTTTAGTGAAGATATCAAATTAGTGACTGGAAAGGAAGACAGAAGATAGATATTGGCGTCATGAAAAGATAGGTTTAAACCACTTCCACCAAACCTTTCCTAAGTGCAAAGTATTTGAGTTGAGAAAACGACTGATTTGCAGTTGAATAGAATCTGTATTTAGATGATGTTTGTGGTCACAAATGTGCTTAGAGGAAGATTGGAGAAAGGACACAGCTTGTGTAGTAGTGATTTCTACCCAGGATGTGTCTTGCTATTGTGGGAAATGATTTTTGATTCTGGCCAAATCTCTATTTGCACTTGCTCTGATGCTTTCCCAGGTAGCTGCAGGCAGTGCTGGAGTGGACCTGGGGGTTGGGCTGACCTCTGAGAATCATGTGTAAAAGGCTTTGGCTTGCACAGAACTGAGCGAGCCAGGTTCACAGCTGTTCTGTATAATAACAACTCCAGGGTTCGTGCTTCTGAGTCTTTGCAAACCTGAGTGCTAAGAGGAAAATGAACACAAGAAATAGCTTCAGATGCTCGGGGAACTTGTTGCTATCATCCTGAATAGCTTTGTTTGATTTAGACCCTGCTTTTACTCTCCCTATGTTTATATGGAACTAAAAAGAGCTCTGCAGAGGGCCAGATGTGCTGCAGGTCCCTAGGCAGGTTTTTGGGCTGAGCGAGGCAAAGGCTTATGTCTGGGAGATGAAATGTGTGTGTTTCTAAGGCAGCTCAGCTGAGCAGTGGGCTTGGTGACAGGGTTGGGCAATACCATTGCTGTTTCCATTGGACAGAGATGGTCCCAGAATTTATACTACATGTGTCCCTGAACCTCAAAGTAAGAGCTGGGATTAAAGGTATTTGAGAAATAAGGTGGAAGCTTGGTTTGTGGATCCACTCTCTGATTAAGACATTTCAAATTGCTCCATGCACAGACACTGCAATACTCAAAGCAGAGCAGGGAAAGTGAAAGATGCCATCTTCGGTCTTGAGCTTGTTTTCTGGCTGTCACGATTTCCACAGGGTCACCATGAGTTGATACAGGTTTTGTCAAGTTTAAAGACATCCTAACTCTGAGAGACTTTCTGTGCATCTTTCTTTTGTAGGAAAGTTCAGTTTTTTATCTTGTGAAAAAAGGCAGAGCACTGTTGCCTAATGGGTCTCATGGAGAAGCAGTGTTGCAGAGCTTTAGACCCGCAATTGAAATTATATATGTAAATAAAGGAGTCCACAGCTCTCTTAGGCATGTGGCAAGTTTCTTTATTTTCTCCTGGCTTAACTAGCCAGTTCTCACATGCACACTGTACATCAATGACCTCATTAATAGTCATTACAATCCCTCTGCATGTGCGCACTATACATTATTATTCATTACAATCCATAATCCATCTCATGAATAAACATCTTGTGACTACCTCATGAGCATATCCTCCCTAGTAATCTACAGATTAACTGATACTACTTTATCTAACATTTAACATAATTTAATGGAGAACATGTTGTTAGCCATTACTTCTTTTGTTCTTATCTGATGAAGCCTGGGGCTCTGAAGGAGACAGATAGATTGAATATCTGCCCTAGTGGCCTCACTGTTTGGAGGTAGTTACTTTCTTTAAATAAGGTATAGTTAGGAAATTCCTAAGAGATACCAAAAACTTGTTTGCAAGCCTCCTCTCCCATGTAGGGCCTTAGGTCAGGGGGTTTTATGCCCACAACCAACCTGGCCATATGGGATTCTGCCTCAGTTTTTCACAAGTATGCCTGCACAAAGTCTTTTCACTGCTCTCTCTCAAACAGCTCTTTTGGCCAGAGAAATATAGGCCTTTCGCCTATGGAGCACAGAGGTCTATGAGCCTGGATCCTCCTCCCCATGATTTCCACCTTCTCTGCGGATGTGCCTCTCACCTGTGCTCACCTGTGAACACTAACAGCTCAGCCTCGGAGCTTTTTTTCCTTTTTAGCTAGAAATGTCTTAACATTCTGTTATAGCCTTTCTGTGTCATGGGTTCCTGTTTTCCATCCACCCCCCCAACCCCCCACCCCCACCAGGTCTCCTGCTTGCCATGGCAAGGAAACTCCAATGCCCAAAGGCCCTGGCCAGTACCATAAAAGAGTGCAGTAAGGGGCAACAGGGGCAGTGGGGCTTGGGGCTGTCTGGTGAGCCACACACACTGCCTAAGTGGAACAGCTCCATCTCAGTTTTGCCACCTGGGAATATATATGCCTAGTTTTGCAAGAAATTCGTATTTTAGTCAAAACCTTCCAATTACCCATAAAATCAATCCAACATAGTGATAAATGCTCAGTGAGCCAAAGAAAATGTGATTGTCAGGTGGGCAATTTTGATTTCTGCTTTGGAAATTGGAGCAATCAAAGGGTGTTTTAGGAAGGAGTGCCATAATTCAAATGGCCATGGACAAGACAAAGCCATGAACAGGTGACGGGTTATGTACAGCTTCTGCACCATTCCAGGAAAGAGATGATGAGTGCCAGAAAATGGTGGCTCATGCTTGTAATCCTAGCACTCTGGGAGGCGGAGGCAGGTGGATTGCTTGAGGTCAGGAGTTTGAGGCTAGCCTGAGCAAGAATGAGACCCCCAGCTCTAAAAAATAGCCAGGTGTTTGGCAGGTACCTGATAGTCCAAGTTACTTGGCAGGCTGAGGCAAGAGGATTGCTTGAGCCCAGGGGTTAGAGGTTGCTGAGAGTGGTTATGCCACAGCACTCTACTCAGGGTGACGAAGTGAAGAAAATAAAAAAAGAAATATTTCAGAAATAGCATCCTCAGTCCTGTCAAAAATGAACAAAGCTGAACACTAAAGTGGTTGTGACAGATTTTAATCAGTAATAACTATTGCAACAGGGAAAAGATCCAGCATAAACTCAACATTGATTTGTCAGGAGGTGACAGAGCATATTGAGAGGAGAATGGTGGGCTGGGGAGGGGGTACACTGGGGTTAGTGGGGTTAGGGGAACAGATAACCTCAGAGAGTGGGAGGAGAGCTAGTCCACAGGAAGCCCATCTGAGTTTGCTAACGGGTACCTGTCCAACTTAGACTCCCACCCTGCCCTCGGGTGTTGGCTGGAAGATACAACACCAGTTCTTCCAGGCAGGTGCAGGAAGAGGTCTAGAGTCATCCTAAGGGTATGGCTTAAGCAGTTAGAAATCATGTTAGTGTTTTATTCAAGTCATGTTAGTGTCTTGTTCAAGCCAAAGTTGAAATCTAATTGAGAAAGAGCTCAGAGGAGCCTGGCTAGAATTTGGCCAATGAGAGAATTGTTTCCATTCCTTAAAAACTTTTGGGTATTAGGAGGAAGGACAAAGAGGGCTAAGTTGAGAGTGATCCTCATGTATGGTTCCATGTAGAACTTTGGCTGGTGGTTTCTCCTGCAGCCAGGCCTGCTAATACCTTCTTCCTCAGGCCTAACTCCTCATGCCCTTACCTAGTTTCCATAATGTGTTGCTGTCATTCTGGAGGCAGCCACCAAGTTCAGGTTCATTTTGCAAAGACAAGAAAATGTCTAACTATAACTGAGAGCAGTAGTTTCAGGATGATGGATCTGTGATACTACAGGAAGCAAACCTGTTCTTTTCGCAAAGTTTTTTTGGGGTTTTTTTTTGGCCAGGGCCGGGTTCAAACCCACCACCTCTGGCATATGGGGCCAACGCCCTACTCCTTGAGCCATAGGTGCCACCCGCCAATCTGTTATTTTCCATGGTGCACAAAACACTGTCACAGCTAGGACTCACAATGATCCCTCAGTTTCCTAAATGGCCTTATTGCTGCTTTTTCAATTGAGACCTAATAACTTGTCATATATTGATAACAGGGATGACTCTGAAACAGGTACATAAATGAAAGCTGTCTTTTGTTCCATGCTTTTACATGAATGTGTTCATTATTTTTGTTATTAGGGACAGTGACAGAGGGATGGAGAATTACCAGGTGGATTTTGACAAAGTGCTGGCATTTGTAGTGGAAACTTCACACATATCAAATATAATCTTAGCACTAAGAGGCTGATGTCAGATTTCTTGGGCAAATAATCCCCATCACAGAGGCTGATGGAGGGCATGGAGGACCTGCTATTCTGTTGTAGCAGTTACATGTTGGCATTGATAGATAATCAGATCTGGTGTTCAATGAAGTTTTGTTTGAATGTACAGTTGACTCACTCACTAATTTTTTTTTTCATCATGGCTCACAGCAACTTCAAACTCCTGGGCTTGAATAATCCTCTTGCCTTAGCTTCCCAAGTAGCTGGGAACTATAGCAGCTAATTTTTCTATTTTCAGTAGAGATGAGCTCTTGCTCTTGCTCAGGCTGGTCTCCAACTCCTGTGCTCAAGGGATCCTCTTACTTTGGCCTCCCAGAATGTTGGGATTACAGGTGTGAGCCACCACATCCAGCCTCACACACTAATTTTTTAAATAAAATAATGATTGGCCAACATTTAAAAATAGGGAGATTTCAGGGAAAAATCCGGATTTTTAAAAAAACGTTGGAAGCTCTGACACCAGTGGACATGTGTTCCCAGATATCTATTAAGGAATAACTGCTTCACACCTGGCTGTTTGTCACATGCCCTCCCATGTTTCCCTTTGTCATTGAAAGTGAGTGTTAAGTGCCATTTGTCATTATGTTTTTTTCTGGTTTTCTTTTTATAGTACTATTAGGGAACCAATGAAAAGATTTCTGGTATGTATCTCTATAAAAAGTCCTAAAATATAACAGAGCAAGAGGGTCATGTTTTTAAAGAATTTATTTTATTTTATTTTTTATTAAATCATAAACATGGCTTGGTGCCTGTGGCTCAAGTGGCTAAGGCGCCAATCACATACAACTAAGGTGGCAGGTTCGAATCCAGCCCAGGTCCGCCAAACAACAATGATGGCTGCAACAACAACAACAACAAAAATAGCAGGTATTGTGGGCGCCTGTGGTATTTGGGAGGCGGAGGCAGGAGACTCACTTGAGCCCAGGAGTTAGAGGTTGCTGTGAGTTGTGATGCCACAGCACTCTACCCAGGGGGACAGCTTGAGGCTCTGTCTCAAAAAAATAAAAATAAAAAAAATCATAAACACATAGATCAAGTATACATCAATGCATTAATGGAGTACAATGTGCTTATTTCATATAGAATTTGGAATGCTTACATCGAACTAGTTAATATATCCCTCACCTCATTTACTTAATTATTGTGTTAAGACATTGATACTCTATACCTAATAGATCCAACATGTACTCTTGCAATATGCACCATAGGTATGGTCCCACCATTCCCCCTCCCTCCATCTGACATACCCCATCCCCTCCCAACTCCCCCTCCTCCCTCTTTCATCTTGGGCCTTAGTTGTGATCTATCCTTTATATGAAAGTGTGAGTGTGAGTAATTCACAATTACATAAAAGAAAACACTGGTTGTAAATTGGTTTCATAATAGTACTGAGTACATTGGATAATTTTTCTTCCATTCTTGAGATACTTTACTAAGTAGGATATGTTCCAGCTCCCTCCATGTAAACATAAAAGAGGTAAAGTCTCCATCTTTTTTTAAGGCTGCATAATATTCCATGGTATACATATACCAAAATTTATTAAACCATTCATGGGTCGATGGGCACTTGGGCTTCTTCCATGACTTGGTTGTTATTAATTGAGCTGCAACGAACATTCTAGTGCAAATATCTTTGTAATAAAATGATTTTTGATCTTTTGGATATACACCTAGTAGAGGAATTGTAGGCTTGAATGGCAGGTCTATTTTTAGATTCCTGAGTATTCTCCAAACTTCTTCCCAGAATGAACATGTTAGGTTGCATTCCCACCAGCAGTGCAGAAGTGTTGCCCTTTCTCCACATCCATGCCAACATCTGTATTTTGGGAATTTTGTTATGTGGGCCACTCTTACTGAAGTTAGATGATATCTCAAAGTGGTTTTGATTTGCATTTCTCTGATGATTAAAGATGATGAGTATTTCCTCATGTGTCTGTAGGCCATGTACCTGTCTTCTTTTCTTTTTAAAGAAAATCAAGAGAGAGTATGTATCTATAAGGAGGTGAGGCTGGAGCTGGCCTGCTGTCTGCAATGATGGCCCCCTGGGAAGAGTTGGTTAGAATTTGGAGTCCATGCTTTCTAGTTACATGTGGCTGTGTGTGAATGAAACTCCAGAATGAGTTGGTACAGTAGGAAATAAACTTGGTCCATTTATTGAGTGGCGTGTATTTCAGTTTACCAAGTATTTATTTCATGCCTGCTAGTCGCTCAGGCCACAGTTTCTGAACCCATTTCTGCAATGTGAAACAGGAATGTCACAATTACCTAAAAGAAAGAGCTGAGGTAAGATGTCTCAGCCAAATGTCTGGGCCAGATGCAGAGCTCAGGAAGGAAACCTGTTTGGCTTGAAAATTTAGGAAGGCTCTTAAAGGGTTGGGGCTTAAGGAGAGAGGGCAGGGCCAGAGGCCTGCTTCCTCCCCAAAGGGCCCTGTGCCTCAGTCTCTTTTTGTGTGTGTGGGGTGTCACCTTTGAGCCAACTGCTCACAAATGGGCTCCTCAGTCCAGAGTCCCAGCAATACCTTTTACAAGGCCTTGATTTTGGAATCCACTGGCCTTGGAGGAGGCAGCTCTGGGAGGCATGACAGAGTAGGGTAAGGCAGTGATGATGGGAGGAGCTTCTGTGATGAACACTTGGGCACCCGCCACTTCCCCAGGTCTGCAGAGCTCTCTGAAGGCCTCCATTATTTGTAAAATTTTTTTTTTGTAGATTTAAGGACTTCAGATTATGCTTTTTAAAGGACCATTTGATGGAACTGGTTTCTGCCTCAGACTCTATTCATGAAGCCCCCAATGTGGCCAGTTGGATTTGTAGAACCTTTCTGCCAATTCTTCTTGAAATTGTACCCCCCATAAAGTAGACTCACAGACACAAGAGCCTCAGCAACAAAAATGCTGAGGAGGCCTGGGCATCCCAAGCACAGCACACCTGGTCTGTACACAAGGACTGGATCATCTCCCCTCTTGTGGAGTCACCCTGAAGTCCCCTGTTGCTTGCACACTGGACTTTAAGCTCTAAGGCTCAAGTCTGACTCAGGAAGACAAGGCTTGATCAACCCAGATATAGGAATGACAGGAGCCAGCAGCAGCTCTTACTGGTCTCCATTCAGTTTGGGCTTTGCTTCAAGTCTCCCCATCTATTTGCTCCTGAGAATCAGGGAGGCAGTTACTAGGGGCTGAGAGGCTGGGCAAGGGCTCGGTACCACAAATGCTGGGATGGATGTGGCTTTGTTGGTAACCAGCTGTGGGCTGACCCTGGCCCCTCTCTGCCCTTGTTTCATCATCTGTGAAAGAGATGCAAACAATTGCCAGCTGGCCATGTCACCATGATATCAGGAGGGGTCAAGAAAGAACCTTTCAAATGGCTTGAGAAGTAGCAAACATATTGCATTCATGGGCTGGTTACAGTGATCCCAAGCACAATACTGAAGGTAAAGACTCTGTTTTTCGCATGATGAGGGGACACCAGAGATGGCTTTGTACTCAGAGGAGGAGACCAACATGGAAAGTTTCCACATGTGATGCCCATCTGGCCATTTCCCTTGTGTCTTTCCAAAGCTTTTAGGCCTCCCTGTGCCCATCAGCATAGCTCTGGCCACCAGCATGGGCTGAGAGCCAACACCTGGAAACTACATGGCTGAAGGGGACAGAAGACAGCAGGTGGTAAGGCATTTTTGATCTTGATCTGTTGGGAAGGGCTGCTTTCCTACTGTCTCCACACTCTGCCCAGCCCTCCATGAAAAGCATATGGGGTGAGCAATCTCTGGTAGCACTGTATATGCTGTGTCTTGGGAGGATGGCTTGGGCCGTGCTGCAATGGAGGGTCAAGAAGTCATTCTTTAGTATGTGGCAGTGAGCAGCTGAGGTTCCTACTGCATTACTAAAGGTCAGCTCTCATCTCCAGTGACTTCCCCATCTCCAACCAACCTGTGTTTGTAGCACTTCCCTCCTGCACAGGCCTTGGCAGGGACATTTCTGCTGTGCTCAATGATTCCTGCCTGGCTCACAGCCCCCATCGTTCCATTCTCTCCCTCCCCAGCTGGTCTGGTATACTGAGCTGATGCTCTCTCTCAGGAATTCTTTCCCATTGCTTTCATGTCTGCTGTCCTATTGAACTCACACATGTGGATCAGGACACAGGAATCTGATAAAATAATTAAATTAAAATAATTTAGTCTAAGAGTTCAGATCCCAGCTCCATCTCTTAAGAGCTGGATGGGTTGGAAAAGGTTGCTTAGCCTTCCTGAGTCTCAGATACATCAGGGATAGACTACATAAGAAACCACCCCAGATGTGTCACTTAAAACAACAGACACTGACTTTTCAAGACTGTCACTGACCGATATGGGTCTGGGGTAGGATGTGGAACTGTGCTTCATGAAGCGGTCAGTCAGAACCCAGCTTGACAGAGAGCAGCTGCCAGCTCAGCACAGGCTCCAGGGGTTGTCACAGCAGAGGAGAGAACAAGGTCTCGTGAGCCAAGCACCTGCTCAGATGTGACAAAAGTCTTGCCTGCCCACCTCTCACTGGCTACTACTGGCCTCCAACAGTGCCTGGGTCCAAGGGGGTGAGCACTCCACTCCTTATGCTCTTGGATGTAGAGGAGAGTCAGATTATCAGTGAATATACAGCTGCTAACTGCACTCATCTCGTCTATAAAACAGGAATATTAATGGTAGTAAGTACATCAGGGTTCTTGGGAAGCATATATAAGTATTTTCTGTTATTGTAATCATCATATTGTGGCTTTAATGACTTTCTAGAATGGATATTCATGGTGAAGATTCCTCAAGAGACATCCAGCTCACCTTCTCTGGAAGAACATGAATGTTACAGTGAGCCTAGCCCTTGTGATTTCTGGTCCTTCCATTTACTGGCTGAGTGACATTTATTCAGCCTTAGTGTACCAGTTTCCTCATTTATAATTGGGAACTAATAATCAGACCTGCATACAGGAGAACAGGAGCGTGTGATTGGTAGTCTTGGGTACTGTCTGATGGCAAATGTAGATGATGTCCTACAAGGGCATGGCAGAGAGTGCCCCTGTCCTCACCAGTGCAGCCCAGGGCACCTCCCCAGTGTTGTCCTCCAGGAATGGGAGGGGTGATGTCCACACATCTGACTGAAGAGACCTTGAGGTCCCCTCTCACAACATCATGTTTGTCCTCATTACTCTGTTACCTGGAGTGTGTGAGCCTTTGGCAAGTGCCAGCACCCTCTAGAACCACTCTGCCCCATGACCGTGAGTTGTGTGCCCTCCCCAGTCTCCTCTAGCCATCTTGAGTCTCACCTCTGTTTCTGTGGGAGGTGGCTGCATGGGGTCGGCAGGGGGACATCTAGTGACTGATCTTTGTACAACAGCCCTCTCTATCCCAAAGCATCTGGGTCAGACAGTAAGGATGAAGTTAGATGAAGACTGGGCACAGATTTTCACCTTACTTTTTTACTCACCCCCCCTGCTCTGTCTGGCCAGCTGCCTTCTTCTCTGAGGGGCTCCACTGTCCACCCTCAGACTGGCCTGTTTTGAGGATCCCTCCATTGTCAATCATGACCTGGCTTAGGTCCCTTGCACAGTGGGGTCTAGGGTACACCTGGGAGCATCCTAGGAGGGCAACTGGTTGGTCAGCCCAGAGATCCTCATGGCCCCATAGGGCCTGGCTTTCCTTCCTGGCCCCTGCAAGGTGGTGAGCAGCCTACAGGCTACAGCTTAGGGCTCAGACGTGTGAGGGAGCAGTGAGGGGCTGGGCCTCTGCTCAAACTTCCTGCTTTCACATTCTGACTCCACCACTTGGTAGCTGTGAGCCCTTGGATGACTATTCTCAGCTTGAGAATAGAGATCATGGAAGTTTCTCCCTCATAAGGTTGGCACAGAGGGTTTAGAATAATGAATGGTTGCTGCCTAATAAATGTTCCATAAAATGTTAGTTCTGTTATTTTCTTTGGTCAGCATGCTCACTGAATGATATCTAGCCATGGCTTGAATGTCTGTGACAGTCTACTATGCATGGAACTTGACCTTGTCAATTCCTGCATTCTGATTCCATACCTCAGCAGAGACAGACGAGGGAAGGGAACAAAGGAAAGTGGATTCACAGGCTCTTGTGCATGAGCAGAAGGACTCCTGCGTCTCTCTCACTCCAAACCCTTCCCCGAAATTTACTCACAATCCTAGCCCATCTCCCAGACTCTCCCATAATTTCTGCTATAGAGTGGGGTTCTCACGATTGTGTGTCACTCTGCCCTTCGTCCCTGTTTGCTTAGTTTGTGTCTGGCACTTTTCACATTCCTGACACTAGTGTCAGCACAAAGTGACCATAGCCCCTCCACTGTACTTGATCACTGCTCCTTGCACCCCCTGGTGGAATTTCAGTTGTGTTCTTGAGGGGATAAAAACAACTTCCTGCAGCCGCTTTCTCCTCACCTCACCTTTACTGAACATGCTGGCCAAAAGTGGACTCCCAGGACTTTTTGGAGAATTAGCAGATTCCATTTCTAGTATCTGTGTATGGGCCATTGCCAAGCCTACCTCAGCACCTAATGGAATCTTTACAGGCTGATCAATTTATCACTTGTTCCTTCAGATTAGGAGTTCTCCTCCAATTGACGTGCATAGAGCCCCCAAGGGTTACTTATTTTTGGTTTGAGGAAGTGCTGCTTTAGGTTAACTATGAGATTTCTCCTCCCTGCTAAAGAAAAAAATTATTCATGACACC
>CAUYTI010087627.1:0-23654 GCA_963575145.1 Galago senegalensis | reverse complement strand
TCTCCTGCCTCTGCCTCCCAAGTAGCTGGGACCACAGGCGCCTGCCACAACGCCCGGCTATTTTTTGGTTGCAGCCATCATTGTTGTTTGGTGGGTCCGGGCTGGGGATTCGAACCCGCCACCTTAGGTGTACGTGGCTGGTGCCTTAGCCAGTTAAGCTATAGGCGCCGAGCCCAGATTCTTTATTATTATTTTCTGTATACACGTGCATGTGTTTGGTTTCCACTTTTTGCCTTAAAAAATTAAAGAGGCTTGAAATTTAATAACAGTAACAGTGTTTAAAATAAGGGCTAGAAATAAAAACCTTGTAAAGAAGGAACGAAGGCTCAGTGCCTGTGGCTCGAGTAGCTAAGGTGCCAGCCATGTATACCTAAGGTGGCAGGTTTGAATCCAGCCTGGGCCCGCCAAACAGCAATGACAGCTGCAACCAAAAAATAGCTGGGCGTTGTGGCAGGTGCCTGTGGTCCCAGCTACTAGGGAGGCAGAGGCAGGAGACTCGCTTGAGCCCAGAAGTTGGAGGTTGCTGTGAGCTGTGATGCCACAACACTCTACCCAGGGGGATAGCTTGAGGCTCTGTCTCAAAAAAAGAGAAGGAATGAAGATAAATACATTTGGGAAAGAAATTAGATGATTGCTGCAACAAAATATTGAGCAACAGTGATAATGCAAAAAAAGTAACAGTCACATTGTCAGATAAATATAACTATCATAGAACGCTTTAACTCTGAGATTCAGTATGGAGTCATCAGTTATAGCATTGGCATAATAGTTTTAACATGGAATAATATGTTTAGCCTGACTCAGTAATTTCACAGGATTTATGTGAAGGAGTTTAAGATTCTGGGGTTCTGGGCAGTGCTTGTGGCTCAAAGGAGTAGGGCGCCAGCCCCATATACCAGAGGTGGCGGGTTCAAACCCAGCCCTGGCAGAAAAAAAATGATTCTGGGGTTCAATTAGGACAACTTGATGTTCCACATATTTCTTTCTGGTACTTGACACTCCTTTGGTGATTTCTTGCTGTCCTTATAATCAAGCCTGGCCTTACAAGTGAAGTGAAGGAAGATGATGTGATTAAGTCAGAAGAATTGAACTCTAGTCCTGGCTGCCTCAAGTAGCCATCTAACTTTGGTCAAGTCACTTTTGTTTCTTAACCTCACTGTTTTAGAGGGAACAAGCATTTTAGATAAAGTGTTTTCTAGTTCTTTTACTTCTCAGGTGTCCTAAGAATTGCTTTAACTCACACTGAAAATGGGAACTCTGGGGAGATTGGATTTTTTTTTTTTCTTCCTGTGAGACTCTTTTCCTGGCTTGGCAGGTCGCAGTATTTTTTGGTGGTCTCTCTATAAAGAAGGATGAAGAGGTACTGAAGAAGAACTGCCCGCATATCGTCGTGGGGACTCCTGGCCGCATCCTAGCCCTGGCTCGAAATAAGAGCCTTAACCTCAAACATATTAAACACTTCATTTTGGATGAATGTGATAAGATGCTTGAACAGCTCGGTGAGTAACAGTGCTGGAACAATGTTAGTGGTCTGGGGAGTTGCTTTGGAGCCAAATAATGGTTTTATCTGATACTGGAGCACTTCAGTGCAAAGAAGACTCTTATCTATCACCCATGACTGATGGCTCTGGAATCCCTAGTTGGTCTTTTGTTATGCTTATAAGCAGCCTTGGTAATCAGAGAGGAGGGTGTCACTTGTCATTTTACTACAATTTATGTTTTTTTACCTTTGAGAGTAACTTTAATAATCCTAGATGTAGGTCACCATCACCAACATCTTTCTATTTACAGATTCTTCATATACTGAGACTCATAGGGAAGATAATAAACTAGAGAATACAACATACCTTTTTGGCATCTCCAGCACAGGATATATGATCAGAATTTATAGCTGAATATATATATACACAACACGCACACATATATAGCAGAATTTATAGGTTTTCAGATTTAGTTCTGAGATTAATATGGAATGTTGGTGTATGTTTGTGTGCCAAGGGAGGTTAATAAAGGAGGTTTTTCTCTAAGAATTAAATCTTGGTGAATGAGAGTGGGGATGGACATAGCCTGAGAAGTCATCCTTAATGGTCTTTGGTGATTCAATAGGGTGAGCTGTGAGATAGGATCCAGGTACGGATGGCATACTTGCCTGACTAGATAGGAAAGTGTGATTCAGATGAGGCAGAGTGGACTGTAACATGTAGAGTATAATAAGTGTTCAGTTTTATAGCCTGGTGGAGGGTAGGGCCTGGGGGGAGGGGAGCTGAGAGGAGGGCCTTTAAAGCATTTTTAAAAAGCTATATTCTTGTGGCTCACACCTATAATCCTAGGTCTCTGGGTGGCTGAGGTGGGTAGATTGACTGAGCTCTCAGGTTCTAGACTAGCCTGAGCCAGAGTGAGATTTTGTCTCTAAAAATAGCTGGGTATTGTGGCAGGCGCCTGTAGTCCCAGCCACTCTGGAGGCTAAGGCAACAGAACTGCTTGAGCCCAAGAGTTTGAGGAGTTGGAACTCTGCCTCTAAAAACAAAAAAAGCTTATATCCTTGTGGGCCTCTGCAGTGGGCTTTATCTCCACTTTATAGTTGTGGGCTTTGATCATATTTCTTGCCTGGTTAAAAGATAGAGCTAGAAGCTGATCCCAAATCTTTCCTCTAAATTCATTGTTTTTATTGTGTTATGACCATGAGTTTGATTTTGTACTAGTTGGAGAAGTTCCTAAAGTGATACCCTTGCTTACCCACTTCCAGTAGTCTTCACCTCATTGAGAGCTGTTGATAACACATACTTATTTTCTCCTGTAATCTTTTTCTTTGTTCTTGTAGACATGCGTCGGGATGTCCAGGAAATTTTTCGCATGACCCCCCATGAGAAGCAGGTCATGATGTTCAGTGCTACCTTGAGCAAAGAGATCCGTCCAGTCTGCCGCAAGTTCATGCAAGATGTAAATAACCCTTCTACCTTCTCTCCCTCCACTCCCTGCCCGCTGCCTCCTCCCCTTCCTCGCCCTCTTCCTCCAGAATCCCTTGTCCTTCAAGCACCAAGAAGGGGGCTTGTGCCGCTGATCCGAGAGTGATGACTCCTTGAAGAGACACACAGAAGCAGAGACAGCTAGTGTTAGGGTCTGCGCGGGTGCCAGGGAAACTCCGGAAGACTTGGTCGGGTTAATGTGAGAGCGGGTAGCGTTCAACTTTTTAAAAACTCACAGCATTTTTTTGAACCTCTTCTCCCTTTTGGGGGAGGGCAGGATTTTCTGCCCTCTGACCCACCCATCGTCTCTTACATCCCCTGTACAGCCACACACTCAAGGTGGCATCAAGCATACAGCTGGAGCCTTCTGCTCACCAAAACTCATACTTCCCGGTAGCAGGAGAGCAAGAGAGGGACAGACAGATGGCAGGGCATGTCCAAAAGAAGAGCAAACAGCACGAATGAATCCTCCTCCTGCCCACCTCCAGGGGTGGGGGCCTTTGGCACCTCAATCCCCAGTCCCCTACTCCTTCCTGCCCGTACCTCCTTGCACCTACCTGGAACCTCGGTTGATGTGAGCCAGCAACAAAGAAGCACCATGGCGCGGCGAGGGAATGTGAACGGCACCCAGCGGTGGATGGCGGCAGCGGAGGCCGCGGGGAAACCTGACCAGGAAGCTGAGGACCAAACCAGCCTCTTTTTCTGTTCCCGGTTTTTTTCCTGAACCTGACGCGTGCTGTGCCCCTTGTTTCCCCCATATGTGTTGGGGAGGGGTGTCCTGAATGGGTGGTGGATTTTTTTCCTTTGATTTTTTTTTTTTTTTTTTTGATACTCAGGAAAGGGATATGGGAAAGGTGAAGTGGAAGTAATCAGGTTGGTGTTAGGGTTTGGGACTAGGTGGGGCCCATTGTATAAGCAGTGGAGTGTGTTCCTTCCCTCCCTGCAGTATTCCTTCCCATGGGATGGGAACTTTTTAAGCTGTACTTGGGGCTAGAGTTAGATTTGAAGGAGGCCATGGAACTTCTCTTTGGAAAGCCTACCTTGCTAGCCTGAGTTCTGGGATGGAGCTTCTGTTTTTTTTTTTTTTTTCCTTCCCCATGACATACACACATTCTTTCTTACCTTGATCCTTGGGTCTTCAGATTAACTCTGTTTTTCCAAGACAGTCTGAAGAGTGTTAAAGTTGGGCTTTAGAGTTTGTCTGTTTCTTTTTTTTATTTTACTTTTTTCCCTTTCAGAGGTTTTTGTTTTTTAATTTTAAAGGTGAATGCAGCCGGGTGGGCCTATAGTCCCAACTACTTGGGAGGCTCATGTGGGAAGATCACTTGAAGCAAGGAGTTTGAGCCTGCAGTGTGCCGTGATCTCTCCTGTGAATAGCCACTGCACTCCAGCTTGGGCAACATAGCATGAACCTGTTTAAAAAAAAAAAGGAATGACTAAGCATATCTTGTTGCTCTGAATTTGTTTTTTAGCATCACTTACTGATTATTTCCTTTATAAACCTGTGGATGGTTTGACTTCTACTCCAGAGACCATTCTTATCTAAAGCTATAGCTTATGGCCTGAGGGCAAGTTTTTACACATCCTAGGCAATTTTTGCTGCTTCTTTAGTGGCATTTTGATAATGTCCATTGTAGCACTGTGATCTTGAACATGTGCACTTTCCTAAAGTGCATAAAATATTCCTAGTAAAACTAGAATAGATCAATCCTTGTTGTCTTCCCCATGTTCTTTAAATCAACTCTGTTGGAGTTACTCTGACCTTGAGTCACTGTTCCCCATCATTTCTCAGGTGTTTGGAAATGGTCTCTGAGAATCATCTCCCATTTTCTTTTCTCCACCACCTCACTTTGAGGTAATGGCATCTTGCCATAGGGTGGTTTCAGTGCTCCTTACTTTCTTTGTAAAGTTTTTTTCCCATAACAGTTTCTAGTTGGGCATTCTTAAAATTCAAGTAGGAAGGACATTAGATCTAATGTGAAAGAGACCACAGTGAAATGTGGGTGTTTTTGGGGGTGAGGTGGGATTTTCAATCTTCTCTCTCCTCCCCATCCCCCCATGGGGTGTATTGGAGATCAGCTTCCTCCACCCCCCCAGGTTTAACCCCCCCACTCTGCCCTCCCGTTCCCTACCCCCTTCCTCCCCCCCAGCCAATGGAGATCTTCGTGGATGATGAGACGAAGTTGACGCTGCATGGATTGCAGCAGTACTACGTGAAACTGAAGGACAACGAGAAGAACCGGAAACTTTTTGACCTTCTGGATGTCCTTGAGTTCAACCAGGTCAGTTGTTGAAGGTCCACTAGGGATCATCGTTGGATACATCTGGTATAGCAGATACCTATTTATTAAGTACTCTTTTACTGAGGAGACCACATGTGATGTAGGAGAATGATGATTGTATGAGTGTCTTTAGGGGCTGAGTTTGACCGAGGGTGGGAACTGCTTTTCTTTTCTATGGCTAGCAGGGATAGATCTTGAGTAAATAAAAACCTCAAGGAAAATATCAAATCCTTGAAGGGTTTTAGTGAGTTTGTAAAAATCTTGAAGTATTTTGGACGTGTTAGGGTTCTTTTTTTTTTTTTTTTTTTTTTTGAGACAGAGCCTCAAGCTATCCCCCTGGGTAGAGTGCTGTGGCATCACAGCTCACAGCAACCTCCAACTCCTGGGCTCAAGTGAGTCTCCTGCCTCCGCCTCCCAAATAACTGGGACCACAGGCACCGGCCACAACGCCCGGCTATTTTTTGGTTGCAGCCATCGTTGTTTGGCAGGCCCAGGCTGGATTCAAACCAGCCACCTTAGGTGTATGTGGCTGGCGCCTTAGCCACTTGAGCCACAGGCGCCAAGCCTTGCCCAGGCTTTTAAGGCTGCACTATCAATGGTAAAAACGCAGCAAATGGAAACAGCGCCGTTGTGACAGCTTAGTTAAATACAGGCTGGGGTAAAGAAGCAGAGTAGAAGCACGTCCGCTTCTCTGGCCGTCACCCAACCTCGACAACTCACGAATCTCAGAGCAGCTGTGGAACACCACCCACCCAGGCCTGTGTCCTGGAATGCTGTCACCTCCCCTAATCTCCATCGCGGTGCCTGAAGTACAGGCGGATGTGCCCGTTACAGGAGCAGGAACACCAATGTGAGATGCGCCTTCTCCTCCCACGGGGAGAACCGAGACCCCAGCAGCCCGTGGGGTCGCTTCCCTCAGAACCTCGCCAGCCTGCTTCTCACTTGTTATTTACAGACACACAAAAGTCTTGTTTGTAAGAATAATCAACGCCTCACCATCCCCAGGGCCTAATGACTTACCTACTCACGTGCTTTATTGGTAACCTCTGACTGATAACCTGTAGAACAGGCTCTACAGAGGTTTAACACTTCATAACATGCTACTATGACAATTAATGTTCTGTAAACCGTTTACTAAGAGCTCAATGATTTGCAGTACTTTTGTTGATGAGCTTACAGTCCAGTTAATAACTACTTCTAGCGGGGCCTGTGGCTCAAAGGAGTAAGGAACTCGGAGGGGGCTGGTTCAAACCCAGCCCTGGCCAGAAACTGCAAAAGAATAACTACTTCTAGTTGTTCTTTAAATGAATTTTTGTCTAATTCCCATAATTCTGATGTAAGAGCCTGAAAACCAGAAATTAAATAGGCAGCAGAAAGATAGATACCAGGCAGCAATAGCTAAATGTTTAAGGGCAATGTCACATAAAAGTTGGAATCCTATAGGAGAAATATAAACTGATTGAATAACTTCTTTGGCCTGGAAAAGAAAACATAGTCATAATTTTATTATTATAATGCTTGAGCTAGTTTTTTGGTGTTGCTGCTGTTGTTTGAGACCAAGTCTCAAGCTGTCATTCTGGGTAGAGTGCTATAGCGTCACAGCTCACAGCAACCTCCAACTCTTGGGCTTAAGCGATTCTCTTGCCTCAGCCTCCAGAGTAGCTGGGACTCTAAGCACCCACAACACCCGGCTATTTTTTTGTTGTGGTTGTCATCGTTGTTTGGCATTTCCAAACTGAATTCGAACCCGCCAGCTCCAGTGCACGTGACTGGTGCCCTAGCCACTGAGCTACAGGTGAGCCAATGCTTTAGCTGTTTTTAATAAATCTGTTTCTTAGTCAAATCACTTAAACTTCTCAGGATGAATTTTTCCATCTGAAAATGGAGATGATCGCAAGGACCAAGCAGAGTTATCCTAGAGTTCAACATACCAGATAGACATTTGCTGAATATGAGTTCTCTCAGTTCTAAATGCTATTATTCAAATCTCTGTTAAAATGAGGGAATTAGAATTTCTCACAGAATTATCCTTATCTTATATCTAAAGATAACAAACCAAGTTTATAAAAGTAAAAACTTGCCAAAAATTCAGCAAACTCAGCCAAACCAGGAAGGGGGACAACTCAGTGCCATAAACTTTGAAACCTGACAGTCAGGGAAACAGACAGATAATTCTGGAGCCCAGAAGAGCAAAATTTTACATAAGACCCCTGACCCCATTCCTAGAACAGGAAAATGTGGAAAGGTCACTGGTGTTCCCTTAGAGGAACTATCAAAAAAAAAAAAAAAAAAAACTCCTCTGAGATTCTGAAATGTATGGGTTCAGAAACGATACACTTCCATGTCCTCCCTCACAAGATTCTGCTTGAGCTTCACAAATTAAATGTCCAGTCGTATTCAAATCCAGCCTTAATCCAACAATTTAATCAGTCCCTCTATCAGGACTTAAAGGGGGAAAAACCCAGAAACTGTTCTAGGTATGCTGAACAAATTAGATACGTAGAAAATTCTCAGAAAGGCTGGGAGAGTGGGAATGAGCCAGGCCCCCAGCCCAGAACTAAGACAGCTGCGGCCATCTGATACCACTGCCCCCAACACAGCTGCATCTGACACCCGCAGAGCTGGTATCCCTGAAATGCCCTGCCACTGCCACAACACTCCTATACCTCTGACACAGCAGCAGCAGAATGACCTTGGCCCTGCCTCTGTCCTGCCAACCAAAATGCTCAGGAGTGTATCCCAAACCCTGGCTCTACAGCTTCTCAGTCTCGCTTACAGGGACGCACCAGGGAAGGCAAGTTGAGTAGAGCTGAGTCCGTCTACGGTACACCCCACCACAGGCCCACTGCAGTGGTAGGATACGACAGCATGTCCCTCCCCATCTATCCCTTCAGAAACTCAACGTCTGTATGCAGTGCCCTCTCAATTTCATTTAGCTTAAGCCACCCTTGAGTTCAGATTTCAGTCAACAATCTAGCAAACTCGGGCTTGAGCTAGCTCACTGCGTCCTGGTCTTGCACTGTGAGAAATCATTCCCGCACAAATTCCCTGGGTTCCCTTTTGTGTGCCAATTTATTCTTTCGAAGAGGCATGCTGAGGCGTGCTGGGGTCTGATTCTAGTTATAAAAGGCCAGAAAGCAAAGAAACACTGCAATGAGAGGGCCTGAGGAGAGCTGACAACTTATTTACCGAGTCAGGTAACCAGCACATCTTCAAACCACAGGGAACCGCATCAGATAGGAAAAGGGAGCTGATTCTGCTGGCCAGGGAGGTTCAGGGAGGCGGGGATTTGGGATCCTCAATTTTAACTGCACACACATACAGTTCAATTCACAGGGTCCCCCTCTTTGCAAATCAGTGACAGGAGATAAAAGATTATCTTAGTGTAGTCATGGAAAGCTCTGAGCTTCCAGGAGCTGATACTGTAAAACCCTGAGCTTGTCTTTTTATTCTCTCCAGAGCTATTTCCTGGGCCATCCCACTTCACAACCTCAATATTTCTCTTCTTCATTCTAATGATTTATCCTAGCAACCATTTGCTGGAGTTTAGCCTTCTAAGAAGCATATTATTCCAGGCAGCCATAGGGATGATTTACTGACTTTTTGTGTCACTGTACGCCTTAAGTTACGAGAGTCCCATTTTCTTATTGGAACAAGATTGTCATCATCTTCTAAACCAACCAGCTCAGATAAGCAACCAATGTTTCTGTCCTTGAGAGTCTGTTACCTGCAGCCCCCCTGGAAAGAGGAAACAGAAACCACTCTAGATACTTGGGGAAAGGGGTTTAACAATAAAAGATATTTCATACAGGGAAGAATGATTTTACAGAATCATTTTAAAGGTTATAAAAATGGGAGTCAGGGGTGTGGAATGTACCACCCGCAGTTGCTGGAGCAAGACCAAGAAGCATTTGCTGCTGCCGCCGCTGCTGCTCCTAATCATCTGTTTACACTCAGCAAGCCGGGCGGGACTCTGAGGCTCAAGCCGGGACTCTGAGGGTGGCTGCTTAACTGCCCAGAATTCCACTCGTACCCTTCAGACTGGAGTTCACAAACTTCAGGTCTGACACGCATGCATCCAATTGGTAGAAGCTTATCTATTACAAGTACCTTAGCTGCATGGGGTCAGGAAAGCATACATTTAAGTTACCAACTTCTGAAAAACAAGAAAGCAATCTAAGCTGAGGATAGAATGGAAGAAGAACATTTGTTCAGAAACCCACCATCGTCTCAGAATTTATTGTCTCTGTTTGCTGTACACATGTACACTTGGTCTTTCAAATATCCTTCTTGGCCTTTTTTTTTTTTTTTGAGACAGAGTCTCACTCTGTTGTCCTGAGTAGAGTGTGGTGATGTCACAGCTCACAGCAACCTCAAACTCCTGGGCTCAAGTGATCCTCTTGCCTCAGCCTCCCAGGCAGCTGGAATCACAGGCGCCAGCCACAACACCCAGTTAGTTTTTCTAGTTTTAGTAGAGACGAGGTCTCACTTTTGCTCAGGCTGTCCTCACACTTCTGAGCTGACTGAGTTCTCAAGCTCTGGGCTCAAACCATCTGCTTGCCTTGGCCTCCCAGAATGCTAGGATTACAGGTGTGAGCCACCACAACAGGCTCCTCTCGGCCCCTTATTTCTCTACCTCAGATACCATCAAGGTGTTAGGAGCCTAGCAGTCACCTTGAACTAGTTCCTGGATGTTCGATGGCTGGTGCTTGCTGCTTCCTAGCGTGTTGATCCTTGCCCCCTAGTTACTGGAGTCCTGTACTCTAGTCTGCGGTTGGTAAACCTGAGGCATATCAGTTCTCTCCCTCCGAATCAAGATAACATCATGCCACTTTGCCATTTCTGCTTTTTCAAAAACTTCTGTAATAGAGAAATTTTATAACTAATGAGGAATGCTAAATAAAGAAAAGTTTACAAATACAGTATTTAAATAATGTCTTCTTGCCAATTTTTTACTTTTACTGGGACTTCTAAAAAGATGTCTAATTTTACAAGTATAGATAGCATTTATGTAAAAATAACTTTCCTCTCTGAAACATAATTTTTAGGGAGCAGTTAATAGGCAATGGAAAAACTAAGAATAGCCTTGAGAAAAGGAAAATCATTCAAGTTACACTTAATCAGGTCTGAGCTGCATCCAATCAACTTTACCCTTTCCGTATGGGGCAGTTTGATAGATCTGTGGATTTTTCATAAATACAGAGAATTTGGAGAGTAACAAGTGTATGCAGGAAAAGAGAAGGAGTTCCATTTTGGCAACACTGAGTTTGAGGTGCTTGTGGCAAATTGAGTACATGTTACACAACAGAAAATGTGGGGTCTGGAGACTTAGTCTGAAAGTCCAGCACTCGGGGTGGAAACTCTGGGTATGATGAAATCAGTTTTACAAACTCCATGCAGCTGAGCAAGGTTGTAATATCTGAAATGAAGCCTGAGATACAGACTATGCATAGATGGGGTGAGCCAGGTTCACCAGGTACTTTTTCCCAACTTGTCTAGTCCAGAGAGAGACAGACCACACTCACAGGAAACAAGTCGCATGAAGTATGTTAACTACCTACAGAGAGGTGAGGGACAAAAGCAGCCTGGGAGCCACTGTAAGCTGCTCCCCCAAGACTCAAGAAAGTTTCCCAGGACAGATGGAGTCTTGACTGCATGTGCCCCCCAGCACTGGGGCTGAGAGACCCTAAAAGACGGGTGCCTGGGTTTCATACCTCAGGGGCAATGTGACTCACTGGGAAATCTTTGAAGGACATCCTGCTTCCAGAGAAAGTTCCTCCCCAACTCTAGACATTAACTTCCCTCCAAGGGACAGGAATAAGACCTGGGCAGTTTCAGGTAGTTCTTCCTCATCTCATTATGTTGAATTCCCAGAATATTTACATTATCTTTGAGAACCACAGCAAGAAATGGGGGAGAACTGGCTCTGTCCAAGGCTATCCCAAAAACTGTCCTACACATAACATTTTACAAAGGCCAGACTAGATTTAATACCAACTTATGGAACTAGGACAAATTTTTATAATTCCTTTTCCTGTTTATAAGCTTGGGCATCCTTACGCAGTCTTTACAGCATTTGGAAAATAATTTAGAAGCTCTGCACGTGATCACATTCAAACTCCCCTCAAGGGGATGAAGCTTGTACCATCTGCAAAGATCTCGAGAGAAGCATACTCCTTCATCCCAACTCATTAGGCCCTCCCACACAGCGCTGCCATCATCATCTCTGATGTTCAAATATAACCAAAAGATCGTGAGAAAGTTAGTGAGAGAACTTTTCCTTCAGCCCCCCCAATGGAGACTATTATAATTTTGGTCTGCTTTTTTTTTAATGATATAAAAGTTTGATGTAAGAATCAAACAAATATAGATAAGAAACTATGTAACCACCCAGAGATTAATCACATTGACTACTATGATGTCTAAAAAAAAGAAGGAAAAGAAAATAAAAGAAATGAGATCATGCTAGTCATGTTTTCTTTCTTCTTAAATTTAATTATCACGACCATCTATCCATGTTTATACATCTTCAACACTAGTTTTAACGATTGGAGAAGATTTAGGGAAACGTAAAACGCTAAGAACAGTGTGCTACCTTTTTGTATGTCTGAAATACTGCTTCTTAAAATGTGCTCTAAATACTACTTAGTGCAGAAACGTCTATGGTGCTTATTAAAAATGTGGTATACTTTAAAATAACTAAGAGAGTAGAATTTAAATGTTCCTAACACAAAGAAATGATAAATACTTGAGGTGGTGTCACCCTGATTTGATTATTATACATAGTACACCTGTATCAAAATATCACACATAGAATATCAATCTGATAAACAGTTGATAACTAGAATCTACAGAGAACTCAAATTAATTAACAGAAAGAGTAAACAATCCCATCTACCTCTGGGCAAGAGATATGAACAGAACGTTTTTTGTCGAAGACAAAACATAAACATTTGAAAAAATGCTCATCATCCCTGATTCTCAGAGAAGTGCAAATCAAAACCACCCCTGAGATATCACCTAACCCCAGTGAGAATGGCCTACATGACAAAGTCTCAAAGCTGTAGATCCTGGTGTGGCTGAGGCGAAAAGGGAACACTTTTACAAAGCTGGTGGAACTACAAACTAATAACAACCACCTTTTTGGAAGGAAGTATGTAGAATCTTCACAGAACTCAAATTAGATCTCCCATTTGATCCTGCAATCCTATTACTGGACATCTACCCGGAAGCAAAAAAAATCCTTTTATCTTAAGGACATCTGCACTAGACTGTTTATCACAGCTCAATTTACAATTGCCAAAACATGGAAACAGCCTAAATGCCCAGCAACCAAGGAATGGATTAACAAGCTGTGGTATATGTGTACCATGGAATACTATTCAGCCATTAAAAGAGATGTGAACTTTACATCTTTTGCATTAACCTGGATAGACGTGGAACACATTCTTCTTTGTAAAGCATCACAAGAATGGAGAAGCAAGAATCCAACGTACTCAATTCTAATACGAAGGCAATTGATGATCTAATGCAGGGGCTGGAGTAGGAGAATGAGGGATCAGGGACAGGGGAGGAGAGAGGGAGATGGGGGTCACAGTGTATGGCACACCAGTTGGGGGCCAAACACAATTAAAAGAGGGACTTTACCTAATAACCGCAATCAGTGTAACCTAATTCTTTGTACCCTCAATGAATCCCAAACAATAAAAAATAAAAATAAATTTAAAAATAAAAAAATGAAGAAAAAATTAAAAACACATCACAGGTACCCTATAAATATGTACAACTTTTATATACTCATAATAAGTAAAAATGAAACTTTTTTTAACAAAAACTGGGGGACATCTCAGACTTGTGAAATCAAAATCTCCAACTGGGGGCCCAGAAATTCATATTTGTAGCAAATTCCCAGATAACGCTAATCTCACTATGTATGAGTCTCATTGGTTTATTTTAAAGAAAGGACCTATTTTCTTCCCCAATGTATCATAATATTTCTGTTGTCTTGAACATTTTTGCTTTCTGATTTTTATTTTAGTAGACAACAATGGATGGTCTCTGCAACTTGACAAGTACTTTGCCAGTTACTACAAAATGGCATCCCCAAATCCCTTTGGGGCTGAAACGTCTGAATGCTGTAAGTATCAGGTCGTCTCTTTCTCTGTGAGTTCATAGGAAGACACCATGTTTTTAAAGGTCGGATCCAACGTAAAAAACAAAAAAGTTAATTATAGTTTTCGAGATGTAATTTTAACTGGATAATTTTATTTTAAAATGACTCAGAGATCTTAAGTGTAAAAGTAATAAGTCATGTCAAGTATTGTGAATAAAACTAATGTGAATCAGTCAGGGTGCTGTGTTACATGGATTCACAATCACCATAAATTCTGCTGTAAAGTATTTTAATGTTTGAATTTTAATGTTTGCAAACAAAAAAATCTTCTGGAGTCTAAGCTATATTTTAGAGCTACAAAAGCCTTATCAGTTAAGACCTGGTATGTTTCATGATACACTGAAAATTTACAAAAAGTAAGTTTTTGTAAGGGGGGATGGAAGGGTAGAAAGACAATGATTAACTCTATAATATTTTAGGTGAGGAAGATCTATGAAAATAACTCCTTTTAAAAAAATCGTGGTTATCCTAGCAGATTATGCAAATGTTATGTCTGTGTTTTGAAGCTATAATTTTGACCCTAGCTTTTCAAAATCTTGGTTAAAAAGGTTGAAAGGATCCTTTACTTCACTTTTTTTCTTTTATGTTCTACCACAAATTATAAAGCCTAGCTTTTTAATGTTTAACTTTTTTTTGTTTTCACTGCTCAAATGAGATTAATTTGAAAAATCCTAACAATCCCCAATTTAAAGGTACATACATTGGGCAGGTCACTCAGCCATCTTTCTCAGTATCTCACCTGCCTCACAGAGGATGGAGACCAAATATCAATAATTTGATCATTAAGAAAGCTGACAACTTCTGGGAAAGGAAATAGTTAAAAGGTATATTTAATTTCTCATATAATAAAAGAATGAATTAAGCCCTGCTATCTCAAAATATAGTTTTTTCTTTTATTGTATATTATTTTCTCTTCATTTCTTGAGTTAAATAAATTTAATCTGTTTCTTAATATAAATAAATTAATTAAATAAATCTTTTTATCTCTCACCTTATTCCTGAAAGGCTTTTTAGCAACTTGCAATTAAAATATAGCTACTAACAGCCTTCAACCACTAACATAAGAAAGACAAAAATTAACTGGCAGCAGATTAAGTGGTAGAAAAAGGAATGACATAAAACTTTAAGACAAAAGTTAAGTGGTAGAAAGGCCAATGACAGGATAAATTATGTAAGAAGATCCTCTCTGTGAGAAGTTCAGCCAAAGCTTGGTTCTGAATTTGGTAGCCGTTAGTTCAAAGAGGGAAAAGAATGAGTTACATAACTTTCATAGTCTGATTGACCCAGCAAAAAGAAACAAACAGGAGGAAAAAAGATTAAAACAGCAAGAGAAATAAATTTTGATCTTGTACTCTGAAAGAAATTTGTGACAAGTATAATTACAGGAAAGGAATGGAGTGATGAAATAAATGATGTATAAAAAAATACAGAAGTGGTATTTTCATCAGTACTTAGCAAAGAACAAATACATAATTTTTTTCCTTCAAGACAGTTTGGAGACTCTCAACTAATAATTAAATATCTTTTTCAGACTTGGCAGCAGTGTAAAAATGGAATATCAAGTGTATAAAATCTGAGGGTAAAACTGAAGTTAAGGTTCCTAGTGTCTGGATCAGATTATTTAAATCAGATTATTAGAAAGATTTATTGGAAATCAAGTTATGAATAGTTTATGTCATTTTTTGACTAGATGAAAGAATGTGAGGAATTCACATTTTTAAGTCACATTTCCACAATATCATTGAAAATATAGCATCTGGCTCGGCGCCTGTGGCTCAAGTGGCTAAGGTGCCAGCCACATACACCTAAGGTGGCGGGTTCGAATCCCCAGCCTGGGCCCAACAAACAATAATGAAGGTTGCAACCAAAAAATAGCCAGGCGTTGTGGCGGGTGCCTGTGGTCCCAGCTACTTAGGAGGCTGAGGCAGGAGACTCGCTTGAGCCCAGGAGTTGGAGGTTGTTGTGAGCTGTGATGCCACGGTACTCTACCCAGGGGGACAGCTTGAGGCTCTGTCTCAAAAAAAAAAAAAAGAAAAGAAAAGAAAATACAGCATCTATGATTAACCAATGTATTAACAAAGTTTAAATGTGAAAGATTTGGAAAATGTAGAGATTTGGAAAGAATTATTAATTCAACCACTCTAAGGCTACCATAATTTACTTGCTGGTGCATTACTTATATTATTTTATTTTAACATACTTGTTTCCTGTATAAATCAATTTTAACAAATTTTCAATTAACATTTTAGCATAATCAGGAATCCATGTTACTACAAGATTTTTTTAAATATATATACATAATACTATGTAATATTATATTTTTTAGGTGCCACAATTCCTTGGCTGTTGGATATTTATGAGTGTGTGTGTTTTTTTCCTATTACAGATAACCCTGTAATTAACATATATGGATTGTCTCAATTCAATATATATAATATATTATAAAACCACGCTAGAATTGATGTTAATTTCACTGCCCTCTGTTTGAGCCCATGCTATTTTCTCATTTGGGGGACCGATATCTTCCTCCTGACCTCCACTCTTCCCACCTCCATGCCATTAACCTATGCTCAAACAGTAGGTATGACTTTAGCTAAAAGAGACAGAATCAACTTTCAGAGATCCATAGCCAAAATAGGTACTTAAAACTATAAAGCTGTTTAAAAATTCTTAGCAGGTACTCTGTTTAAATCTAAGTTATGATCTTGATCTCTGTGAAGGAGTCTGTAGATTATTTTGGTAAGAGAGAAGGAATTCATATCACCCAAATCTGAGCAAAGGCTGTGGCCAGCTGTGCTCATAGAGACACTTGCCCACTGTCTGGAAGCTTTACTGGAAAGGTTGGGAACTGTAAGCCTGCAAGCCCAAAATTCTCATCAACAATTCTGCTTCTCCAATGATGTTTTACAATGTTTTCAGTTTGCTATTACTATTTTTAAATAGGTAATCTTACATGAAACATTGTATCTCTGGTTTCTTTAAGGAAGCTGGAAGACGGTGAGTGCCTATACATGTTCCTGTTCTAACATGGCCACTGTTAGAGGAAACTGCTCCTCTCGGCCATCTGAACGCAGTCCGCATTTACATTTGGGTCTGTAACCCCTGCTCTATAGTTTCCAGCTCCAGAAGTAAATGAGGAAGGGAACCATTTCTCATTGTTCTCAGTAATTGTTCCTTCCTCATCAAGGAAGAAATCAGACTATATGTATTATACTGAATAGTCATCTCAGTAAACTGTTGAGCTATAAGAACACATCGGTGCAAGTCTCTTGTAGACTTTATATATATTGAACCCCATCCTTAAGATTATTGCTGCAGCCCCACAAGATGGCCAGAGAGGCACATCTTGTTCTCCCCCTCTGTCCAACGTCACCAAAAATAGAATGCTGTGCAGAAAAAATGTTCACTCCCATAAAAGAAGCTGGACAGCCTTCGTTCATACATAATCCAACAAAAGATAATTTGTAAAAATCTTGGCCAGATGTAGTGGCTCATACCTATAATCCCAGGACTTTTGGAGGTAAAGCAAGAGGATGATTTGCAGCCAGGAATTGGAGACCACACATCTCCACAAAAACCTTTTAAAATTAATCCAGGCATGGTGGTGCTCCATAGTCCCAGCTACTTGGGGGTCTAAGTCAGTGTGATAACTTGAGCCCAGGAGTTGAGGTTACAAGGAACTATGGTAACTCCAAAGCACTCAAACCTAAGCAACAAAGAGAAACCCTTTTGCCTGAAATAAAATACACAAGTCCTTTGATGAACTCCAAAATTTTCCTTAAAAAATTTCCTATCAACACTGTCACCTCTTTCTTGCTAGTTAAACATGAGGTATATCCCCTTAATATTTTGAAATTTTAAAACATGACTTAGTCATCCTTTAAAAGTTCTGATTATGCTAAATGTTAATTAATACTTAATTCTTTGGCTGGGTGCAGTGGCTCACGTCTGTAATCCCAGCCAACACTCTGGGAGGCAGAGGCGGGCAGATCGCCTGAGCTCACACCTGAGCTAGTGTGAGACCCCTGTCTCTAAAAAAAAAAAAAAAAAAATAGGCGGTCAACAATAAGGAAAAAAAAAAAAAAAGCCGGGCGTTGTGAGGGGCGCCTGCAGTCCCAGCTACTTAGGAGGCAGCGGCAATAGAATTGGTTGGACCCAAGAATCTGAGGTTGCTGTGAGCTATGCTGCCACTGTAGTCTAGCAGGCGTGGCAAAGTGAAACTCTGTCTCAGTTTTTGGCCGTTTGAATCCACCATCTCCAGCATAGAGGCCGGTGCCCTACTCTCTTGAGCCACAGGCACTACCCCCCCCAAAAGAAATTCTTAAACGGCAATTCTAACATAAACATTAACCCTTATTACTCACTATCAGTTTACCTCTTGGTGATATAAGAGCAGATGATTTCATTCATTTTGCAACAAATGGAGAACAGTTTGCTATTTTAAAAAAATGCACGGGCTGGCAAATGTGTGTGTTTCCAACTGTTAATGATCTAGCATCATTTTAAAACAAACTTTGGGACCTTAATTTAAAGCATTGCCCAAATTGCTTAGGAAAGACATGGTCTGCTTTTGTGCTAAAAGATTTTCTCATAGCTTTTCTGTTTTTTCTTCTTCTTCTTTTCATTACCCTCCTTCCTGGCCCCTCTCTGTGATCGCACCTTGCCACCTCCGCTTGCTCAGTGCTGGGTTCTCTGCCTGCACAATGTTTTTGCCAAGGTCTGGAGCTTGACTGTGACGAAACCAACTTACGATCTGTTCCATCAGTTTCTTCAAATGTGACTGTAATGTAAGTAGAAAAGAATGGCTTCATCTTGACAGCTAGACAGCACTGGTAAAGTTCTATCCTAAGAGTATCTAAAAAAAAAAAAAGTGTGTCATTATTCCTATGATATTTTCATTCAAAGGTGATATCATTGTTCCCGGGTCACTTATAATTACTGATGTTTGTTTTTCATTTACTAAATACTAGACCCTACTTTAAATTATTCCCTATATTAACTTATTTAATCCCTTGTGACAATTCTATGAGATATTTTACATCACCCAATTTTTTTCTAAACAAATATTTTTTCTATCTCATCAATTGCTTGTGCTACTGAAGAAAAAAGACTGAATTTAACTATTACATAGAGCTTTCCTGTTACATAGAATTTTTACTTGACATGTGTTGAAAAAGGCCTCTTAGAATTTGCTGGACATAAACTTTAATACACTCCCATATATGAATAAAAAAGAAAACAAGGAAAATAAATTGGATAAACTATTCCCAGAAATTCCCATTCAGAAACCTAACAATTCTTACTCACATAGGCACTCAAGGATGTTGATTTTTTTCCTAAGTCATTCCAGCTTTGTATATGAAAGAAAAATATCCTTATAATAAATGGTTTGCTGATTTCTAGCACTTGTGGTTGTTTGATTTCTGGTACTAATTTGAATTCAACCAAACTCCAGCAACACAAACACACACATTTGGCTGAAACTTTTAAAAAGAAATCAGTGGACTATGGATATTTTAATCCAGTATTTTTGCTGAGTTTTTTTTTCATCCAGATGTCTTAGCGCCTTGTAGCTCTAACTTTGAAGCATGTGAGGACAAAATAGGAGAAATTCTTGAGTTTACGAATGTTAGCAAGTCTTACCAAACTTTCAAACCAAACCGCATTACACAACCACTCAAATGCTTGACAAAGGAGCGGGGGGAGAGCCACAGCTCAAAGTTCCTGGACATAGCAGCACCATCCCATGCACAGAATCCCGGGAGTTCACCCAGTTTATAGCAACCTGGGGATATGAGCTGAAGACACAGGCAGGGTTTCCAAAGGACGTAACATTTCTACCTGAACTAAGGAAAAGAAAAGCTCATTAGCATTCTATCCTCTCCTTGCCTCACCATGGCTCTTTTTCATAGCAATTAGTCCTACGTGTGCTGGGAAAAATAATAACGATAATGTCCCCAAAGAATCTGAGGTCCTGGGGAACACTTCTCTGATTTAAATTCTAACCAGAAATGCTGGATATAACAATGTATGATGATTTCATTCTACTCTCAGAGAAAAACACAAATCATTGTCACTCCCCACTGCTTGTATCAAATTACTACAAAATACAAATCACGGATTCTGGCTGACCATTTAAACATGTTTTCTACAGAACACTGGCTCAGTCTCATACTTTTCCCATGCTGTGTTTTCAATTCTATAAGGAGAAAGAACTCTAGACTTTACAGCAAATACATTAAAAAGCAAATAGCAGATCTTATGACTGAGTTCTTTCCAGATTTTGCGTTGGAACTACTATAGGGAAATGTCAGAAATAGACTAAACTATATGTAACTATCAAAGAAGCCAATTGCCTGAGAAATGTATATATTTAAAATTTTTTAAACATTTCACGTAAGCATTGATGAATAAAACAGGCAAACATAGATATGATTATTTCCACATTGTTCTAACTTGCTAAACATTAACTTTGATCCTTTGAAATTTGACTTTGAAATACTGAAATTTAATCACTAAAACTACAAGATTCAATAGTAAAAGCTTTCTTTAAAAAAGGATGGAAGGGAGTGGTGCCTGTGGCTCAGTGGGTAGAACTCCAGCCCCATATACCAAAGGTGATGGGTTCAAACCCGGCCCCGGCCAAACTGCAACAAAAAAGTAGTCAGGCATTATGGCAAGCACCTGTAGTCCCAGCTACTCAGGAGGCTGAGGCAAGAGAATCACCTAAGCCCAGGAGTTGGAGGTTGTGTGATGCCACAGCACTCTACCAAGGGCGACGTAGTAAGACTCTGTCACTACAAAAAAAAAAAAAAAGGAAGGAGCTAGCTTTGACAATAATGATAAAACTAAGCAGCTTCCCATACATGCTCTTTGAATCTTTGTGAAGAATCAAACTTGGAATATCAAATTTAAAAGCATAAGAAATTATCACATTAAAAATTAGGTTCATTCTATTCAATGAGAATAACATATACCTCTTTCAATTTCAGTAGATTATGAAAATATAGAGAATGCTGTTTGTGAAAATATTTCATGTCATTTATAAACCTTAGTCACTTTTAATAAGAACCCAACTTTCTAAGAAACATTACTTAGGAGTCCTTAAATAAGCCTCCCTTCCCTCTGTAATAACCCTCCACACTCAGATGCAAACAACCTCTTCCTCTTGGGTTCTTTCAAAGAACCTCATCTGTGTCTCTTAAGTATTCAATAGACTCCCAGTTATCTAGAACCCAAGCAACCCACACTCTCAAGCAACCAGCAGGTACTAGACCAAAAAAAAAAAATCAGACTTTGAACTTGGTACCGGTGCAACGCTCCATGTGTCACTTCCCCAGCTCCCATGTCTTCCCTGTGACAGTGTTATATGTCATTTGAAGTTACAAAAAATATGGTAGTGAAGTTGAAAAGTGTATTGACTGCCATTTAACTAAAATCATACACTGCATTTACACAGCTCTTTTATAATATAATAAAACTATGTTATAGTAGGTGGCTTGTCTTTATTTTCTTAATCCACTTTTAATTAGTGTATTTCAATATTAATACCAAGTCGGTACAGAGTTTATGGTAGAGTATAGGATGGGGCAGAGAATTAGTTAGAACTAATCTTAATAGTAATTCTCAAGCAAGCAGAAACTACATTTATCCAGAATCAACCAATCCTGCATAACAGGGACACAAGTGTCATAAGCTTTCTTTATCTGCAGTAGTGATTAGGGTCCTATTCTCTACCTGAAAAAAGGGACATGCCATAAAATTGGAGACCCACACCATGGTTTTCCTGTGTATCCTCAAAGTTCCTAACAGAGCATACTACTCTAAATAAACATAGGGTGGCCATAAAGTTCACGTGCAATTTAGCCACTGCGCACAAACTTTATGGCCACCCTGTACAATAAAAATAAAACAAGCTGGTGCCTCTTTAGCCCTGGGCTATAAGACTGAAGTTATTATCTGAAGAAAAGTCTCTATTTATAAAGTTTGTTATTTGTTATCCAAATAGAATACATGCTTCATACGGTCAGGGACATTATTTTTTTTTCTCCCCAAACTCCAAATGACAAGCATTCCACACATTTGTTAAGAAAATGAATGGATTAATGAACACATTTTTATGAGCACTCTAAGCTTTCATCTATATCCTTAAACCAAGCCCAAGTATTTCACAATTTACACAATGCAAACATTTAAACAGGACATAAAATAGAAATTGGAATCTAAGCCAAGTAAGAATTAGCAGAATAGGGATTTTCAATTAGCTAATCACATAAAAAAGGAAAGAACATTTGGTGACAAGCATCAGCTGAGACTGATTCCTCCTTTGGTGTTATTTATTTAAGAAATCAGTAAGTCACCAGCATGTACATAATACAGAAGACCTTTTCCTTCGCTTATATTGCCCTCCTTCCCCTAAGCCTTTTTAGACATGGTCTCCTTATTGTCCCCTCCTATGAAATTTTAATACTACATATACACTGTATATTTATTTGTATATATCTGGGCTTTATACATTTAAAAATTAGGATTTTTTTAACTCTCTAAAACCCACTTCTCCCTCTGATTGAGAATGCATGGTCTTGCAGATTCTAGAACAGTGTTTCTCAAAATAGATTCCAGAAACGTGTACTAGAGAGCCTGAAAAACTATTTTCTTTCTTTTTTTAATTGTTTTTTATTAAATCATAACTGTGTGCATTGATGCATTTATGGGGTTAGTGTAGTGATTTGATACACAATGTCAAATGTTTGCATCGAACTAAGAAACACATCCATCACAATTATACTCACTTCTTAACAGTTTGGAAATGTACCATTGCATCATGCACATTAGGTGAGGTCCCCCAAAATAGCCTTCCTTGTCCCATACCCCTCATCCCCTCCCCTCTCTCTCCTCTTCCCTTCTACTTTCTGGACTATAGTTATGTTTTGCCATTCGTATGAGTGCATAGGTGATTGTATATTGATTTCATAGTAGTATTGAGTACATTGGACACTTTTTTTTCCATTCTTGAGATACTTTACTAAGAAGAATATGTTCCAGCTCCATCCAGGTAAACATAAAAGATGTGAAGTCTCCATCCTTTTATGGCTGCATAGTATTCCATGGTGTCCATATACCACAATTTGTTAATCCATTCATGGGTCGATGGACACTTGGGCCTTTTCCATGTCTTGGCTATTATGAATTGGGCTGCAATAAACATTCTTGTGCAAATGTCTTTGTTGTAAAGTAATTTTTAATCATCTGGGTATATACCTATTAAAGGAATTGTAGGATTGAATGGCAGGTCTACTTTTAGTTCCTTGAGTATTCTCCAAACTTCTTTCCAAAAAGGTCATACTAGCTTGCCTTCCCACCAGCAGCGTAGAAGCGTTCCTTTCTCTCCGCATCCATGCCAACATCTGCAGTTTTGGGATTTTGTAATGTGGGCTAATCTTACTGGAGTTAGCTGATAACTCAAAGTGGTTTTGATTTGCATTTCTCTGATGATTAAGGATGATGAGAGTTTTTTTCATGTGTTTGTAGGCCATGTACCTGTCTTCATCGAAGAAGTTTCTGTTCAAGTCTCTTGCCCACATAGAAATGGGGTTATTTATTGTTTTCTTATTGATTAGTTTGAGTTCACCATAGATTCTAGTTATCAGACCTTTGTCAGAAGCATAACCTGCAAAAATCTTCTCCCATTCTGAAGCTTGTTTGTTTGCTTTACTTACTGTGCCCTTGGCTGTGCAGAAGCTTTTTAGTTTGATCAGATCCCAGTAATGGATTTTGGTGTTGCTTCAATTGCCCAGAGGTTCCTCCTCATAAAATGTTCTCCCAGGCTGATTTCTTCAAGTGTTTTCCCTGCACTCTCTTAATATTTTTATAGTTTCATGTCTTAAGTTTAACTCTTTTATCCAGTGAGAATCAATTTTTGTTAATGGTGAAAGGTGGGAGTCTAGTGTCAGTCTTCTACAGGTCACCAGCCAGTTCACCCACAACTATTTGTTAAATAGGGAGTCTTTCCCCCACTGAATATTTCTGATAGGTTTGTCAAAGATCAAATGATGATAAGTAGCTAGGTTCATCTCTTGGTTCACTATTCTGTTCCATAAATCTACTGCTCTGTTTTTGTGCCAGTACCATGCTATTTTGAAAACTATAGATTTATAGTATAGCCTAAAGTCTGTGTAACGTGATACCTCCTGATTTGCTCTTATTTCTGAGTAATATATTTGCTATTTGAGG
>CAUYTI010087626.1:0-13288 GCA_963575145.1 Galago senegalensis | reverse complement strand
GGTTTGAATCCAGCCTGGGCCCGCCAAACAACAATGACGGCTGCAACCAAAAAATAGCCAGGCATTGTGGCAGGTGCCTGTGGTCCCAGCTACTTGGGAGGCTGAGGCAGGAGACTTGCTTGAGCCCAGGAGTTGGAGGTTGCTGTGAGTTGTGATGCCACAGCACTCTACCCAGGGGGACAGCTTGAGGCTCCTGTCACAAAAAAAAAAAAAAAAAAAAGCCAATCAATAAAGAAGTATATACGTAAATTATTTAGAAATGAGAAATGTCTGTAAAACTTAATCCTTTATTTAGTGACTTTAGTGAAAGAGATGTGTTGCTTACCGTGGAAATGATAATAATGCTTTGTAGATATATAGTATGTCTCATCCAAGGGAAAGTCCTTTTCAAATGTTTGTGAGTCCTTAAGTACTTTGGTGAGGCAGGTAGAGAGGGAATATTATTATCTTCATTTTATAGATGGAGAGAAAAATTAAAATTAAGACACAAAGAAGGTTAAATGATTCACGTATATTTTTATTATTTGAAGTAGCAGCCTGAGCTATTAAGGTAAGAATATTATATTTTAGGAGGATTGGCACCGTAACCCCTTTACTTTCTGTACTTCATACAGATTTATTGAGACTAATGTGTTAGCTTTAAAATGTCTACTTGAATTTTTTATCATTCTTTTAGAAGTAGAAAACATACATTTTTTTTCTGTTCTTTTTAGGTCAGCAGCAAGGACAAGATGGAGTAAAAGTCCAACAAGCTACAATAGCCCCTGTAACGGTAGCAGTTGGAGGAATTGCTAATGCAACGATAGGTGCTGTTAGTCCTGACCAACTCACACAAGTGCATTTGCAGCAAGGCCAGCAGACTTCTGATCAAGAGGTACAACCCGGCAAGAGGCTTCGAAGAGTTGCCTGTTCCTGTCCTAATTGTAGGGAAGGAGAAGGAAGGTAAGTGCTCTGTCTTCAATTCACTCTCTGGAAGGCACAGTACAGTAGTGGTTAAAGCCAAGTTGTTGATAAGGTACTTTGGTCACTTTTGTAGCTCAGAAGTTGAGATATAATGTTAGGAAGGGAATCAAGTTGGGTTATTTGGGTTATTTTAGGAATGGGATTTCAGTGGTTCTCTGCCTTGTGTTTTACACTTTTTTTGCGGTTTTTGGCCGGGGCTGGTTTTGAACCTGCCACCTCTGGCATATGGGGCTGGTGCCCCGCTGCTTTGAGCCACAGGCACTGCCCTGTGCCTTACACTTTTAAAAAATACAGGAGAACTTCCATAGCTGACCACCTCCCTACATTGACTGAGTCCTTAAGTTGACCTAATTTTCTTAGACCAGACTTGCACCACATCTACTAAGGCCTGTTCTGTATGTGACTGCCTCTGTATATTGACCAGCTTATTACAGTCCTTTGGGTAGTCAACTCTCAGAGATTCTACTATAGTTTTCCTTTTTCATATATAATGCAAAAGTTTTACACATTTATTGATATAAAACTCACCATACAATTCACCCATGTAAAGTGTACATGTCAGTGGTTTTTAAATAAATATATTCACAGAATTGTGTAGCTGTAACCATAATCAATTTGAGAAATTTTTTGTCATCCCCAGACAAAATCTTGTATCCTTTAAACAGTGCTTGCTCAACCTTACCATCGTAGGCAACCACTAAACTAACTTCTGTCTTTGTAGATTTATCTATTCTGGATAGTCCATGCAAATGGAATCATATGATATGTGGTCTTTGGGGACTGGCTTCTTTCATTTGCAATGATGTTTTCAAGATTCAGGCTATATTATAGCATGATCAGTACTTCATTCCCTTTTATGGATAAATAATATTCTATTGCATCGATAATAATTTTGTTTCTCCTACCACTTGATAGACATTTGAGTTTTTTTCACTCATTGATGATTATCAGTAATGTTGCCGTAAACATTCACATTGAAGTGTTTGTATGGGCATATATTTTCTTTTTTGTTTTTTGCAATTTTTATTTTTTTAATTTCAGATTAATATATGGGTAAATATGATTAGGTTGCATTGTTTGCATTTGTTAGGTTAAAGTCCAAGTTGTAGTTGAGCCCTTCACCCGGGAGGTATGCCCTGTATCCTACATTGCACTTGTTACATGAGAGCTTACCAAACCTCCTCCATGTATTTTTATTTTTTCATGTTCATATACATAGAAATGGTATTGCCAGCTCTTGAGTTTAACTATTTGAGGACTCTTTTCTAGAAGGGCTGCGCTGTTTTATATATTGCCACCACCCAGATATCAAGAGTTCCCGTTTCTCTACATCATTGCCAGTGCTTGTCATTATCTGACTTTTTGATTATCCTGTCCTAGTGGATCTGAAGTGATATCTCAGATGTGTGGTTTTGATTTACATTTTTCTGATATTGAACTATCCTTCCATGTGCTTTTTGACTATTTGTATATCTTTGGGGAAATGTTTATTTAGATCTTTTGTGTTATTTGTCTTTTTATTACTGAATTTTATCTCTATATAGTCTAGATACAAGTCCCTTATCAGATATCAGATATATTGGCAAATATTGTCTCCCATTATTTGGATTTTTTTTTTTTTTTTTTTGAGACAGAGTGTCAAGCTGTCTCCCTAGGTAGAGTGCTATGGCCTCACAGCTCACAGCAACCTCAAACTCTTGAGCTTAAGCAATTCTCTTGCCTCAGCCTCCCAAGTAGCTGGGACTACAGGTGCCCACCACACACCTGGCTATTTTTTTTTTCTTTCTTTCTTTCTTTTTTTTTTGGTTGTTGTTGTTGTTGTAGTTTGGCGGGCCCGGGCTGGATTCAGACCCGTGGGCTCCAGTGTGTGTGGCTGGTGCCCTTGCTGCTTGAGCTATAGATGCTGAACCTATTTGGATTATTTATTTATTTTTTTATTTAGAGACAGAGTTTCACTTTATCACCCTTGGTTTGAGTGCCTTGGCATCACACAGCTCACAGCAACCTCCATATCCTGGGCTTAGGCAATTCTCTTGCTTCAGCCTCTAGAGTAGCTAGGATTACAGGCACCCGCCACAATACCCGGCTATTTTTTGATTGCTGTTCGGCCAGGGTCAGGTTTGAACCCACCACCCTCGGTATATGGGGCCAGCACCCTACCCACTGAGCCACAGGTGCTGCCCTGTTCAGATTATTTTTATGCTTTCTTGTTAGCATCCTTTGAAACACAAAAGGTTTTAATTTTGAAGTCTAGTTTTTTTTCTTTTTTGTTTTCCCTGAGACAGAGCCTTAAGCTGTCCCCCTGGGTAAAGTGCAGTGGCATCACAGCTGGCAGCAACCTCCAACTCCTGGGCTCAAGCAAGTCTCCTGCATCAGCCTCCCAAGGAACTGGGACCACAGCTGCCTGCCACAACACCTGGCTATTTTTTTTTTTTTTTTTGGTTGCAACTATCGTTGTTTGGTGGGTCCGGGCTGGATTCGAACCTGCCACCTTAGGTGTATATGGATGGCGCCTTACCCACTTGAGCCACAGGCACCAAGCCTGAGGTCTATAGTTTTTTCTGTTTTTTTGTTTTTTTTTTTTCTTTATTGCTTCCACTTTTGGTGTTGAATTCATTGCCAATTCTGAGGTCATGGAGATTCCTAGGGGTTTCTTTGTTTTTTTTGGGGGGGGGAATATTTTATAGTTTTTGCTCTTATATGTAGGTCTTTTATCAATTCAGGCCTAATTTTGTATATAATGTTAGGTAAGGGTCCCTCCAGTAACATTTGCTGAAAAAACTATTCTTTCCACATTGAATGGTCTTGGCATCCATGTTGAAAATCCGTTGACCGCAGGTATATGAGATTATTTCTGGATTCCCAATTCTATTCTATCAATTTGTATGTCTGTCTTTAGGTCCATACCACACTTATTGTTTGCTTTAGCTTTGTAATAATTTTGAAATTAGAAAATGTGAGTCTTCCCACTTTGTTATTCTTCAGAATTGTGTTGGCTATTGAGGGACTCTTGCAATTCCATACGAATTTTAGAGTCAGTTTACCAGTTTTTACTAAGAAGGCAGGTGGTATTCTGATGGTAATTGTATGGAGACTATTGCCAACTTAAACAACATTGTGTCTTTTGACTCATGCACACGGGATGTTTTTTTGTTTATTTATTTCTTCTCTAACTTCTTTCATTGACGTTTTATAGTTCTCAGAGTATAAGACTTACACTTTCGTAAAATTTATTCCAGTTTTTTCTTTTTGATCCTATTGTAAATGGAACTGTTTATTGATTCATTCACATGTATAGAAATACACTGATTTTTATATATTAATTTTGTATCCTACAACTTTTGTTAAACTTTTTTTGTAGAGACAGAGTCTCACTTTATTGCCCTTGGTAGAGTGCTGTGGCATCACACAGCTCACAGGAACCTCCAAGTCCTGGGTTCAAGTGATTCTTTTGCCTTAGCCTCCTGAGTAGCTGGGACCACAGGTGCCCACCACAGTGCCTGGCTATTTTGTTGTTGTTGTTGTTGCAGTTTGGCCAGGGCCGTGTTTGAGCCTGCCACCCTCAGTATATGGGGCTGGTGCCCTACCCACTGAGCCACAGGTGCCACCCTGTTAAATTGTCTTTTATTAGTACTAATAGTTTAACTAGATTTTTGAGTATTTCTTTTTTTTTAAGACAGAGCCTCCAGCTGCCCCCATGGGTAGAGTGCTGTGGCATCACAGCTCACAGCAACCTCCAACTCCTGGGCTCAAGTGAGTCTCCTGCCTCCACCTCCCAAGTAGCTGGGACCACAGGCACCTGCCACAATGCCCGGCTATTTTTTGGTTGCAACTATCATTGTTGTTTGGCAGGTCTGGGTTGGATTTGAACCTGCCACCTTAGGTGTATGTGGCTGGCGCCTTAACCACTTGAGTCACAGGCACCAAGCCATTTTTGGGTATTTCTATATATAAGGTTATGGCATCTGTAAATAGACATTGTTTTATTGTTCCTTTCTATTCTGGAGGAGTTCTGTTTCTTTTTCTTACCTAATTGCCCTCTGTGGATCTTTCAGTACAGTTTTGAAAAGAACTGGCAAAATTACACATCTTTGTTTTGTTTCTACTTTAGGGGAAACAAACTTAATCAAATTGAGGAAACTCCCTCTATTCCTATTTTTCTGAATATTTTTATGAAAGCACATTGGATTATGTCAAATGTTTGGTGTGCACTTGTTGAGTTGATAATTGAGCTTTTTGTTTTTTATTCTGTTAACGTAGTATGTTATATTAATTGATTGTCAGATATATTCCTGCACTTCTGCATTCCTGTGATATATTTAACTTGGCCATAGTGTATAATAATTTTAATGTTGCTGGATCCAGTTTACTAGTTATTTTGCGTCCATACTCAAGAGTTATTGGTCAGTAGTCTTCCTTTTTTGTAATTTTTGTCTTTTTCTAGTTTTGGTAGTAGTAATACTGTCTTCACAGAAAGTGTATTCTCTCCAGTTTTATTTTTTGAAAGACTGTGAAGAATTGGTGTTAATACTTTAAATGTTTTATGGAATTTAACCGTGAAGCTTTTTTTTTTTTTTTTTGCGGTTTTTGGCCTGGGCTGGGTTTGAACCCGCCACCTTTGGCATATGGGGCCGGTGCCCTACTCCTTTGAGCCACAGGCGCTGCCTGAAGCTGTTTTTGTTGTGAGTAGTTTTAATTACTGATTCAATCTCTTTACCTGTATAGGTTTATTCTGATTAACTGTTCCTGAGTCACTTTATCTTTCTAGGAATTAATCCTCCTCATTTTAGTTATCTAAGTAATTGGCATAGAATTGTTCATAGTAGTCCTTTATAATTCTTTTTATTTCTGCAAGGTTGGTAGTGATGTTGCCTCTTTCATTTCTGATTCTATTAATTTCAATCTTCTTTTTTTCACTTTGTCAGTGTAGCATAAAGGTTGGTTAATTTTGTTGAACTTTCTAAGAATTCCAGTGTTTAACATTTATTCTGACCCCAGGAAGGCTTCTTTGAACTGTCTCTTTCTTTGCTTCTCTCTGGTAAAATAGCTTGCAGTTTAGCCCTATCTCCAACCAGTCTCCAACCTCCCATTTACCTTTTGCAGTAATCTCCAGTCTTTTTGAGAGTACCCTTAGGTTTGAACTTCTCACTCTGTAGCAAATAAAGCCTGTTCCTTTGGGAAGAGATTTTGAATTCTGTTTTAGGGTGTGGCCTAAACTTCTGGGTCATGGCTCTCTAGTTAGGGTTTGAGACAGTGATACGTTTCTCTCCGGGTGATACTTCTGCCTTAGAAGCTGCCCACTTGGTGGAAGGAACAGCAGTATCCTCAGGTCTTCTCAGCTTGCCTTTCTGGGTTTAGAACCTACACTTGATGAATTAAAAATGCACAAGGTCAAGAGCAATCAGCAATTTTTAATCACACCACATCCAAGGTAGAGCCTGTGTCCAAGGTTAAGGGCTAGGTTTTAGGCACTCTTGCCTGGAACTTAGTCTCAACCACATGTTGCTGGGGTCAGGATGAGAAGTGCAGATATCCTAGCCCTCCTGGGGTAGATAGCTCTTTGACTGGGAGGTGAGAAGAAAGGAAAGCTTATTCTGTGTCTTGGAGATGGTAGGGAGGAGGGAAGGAATATTAGTTCACATATCACAGACCCTACTGTTCTTACAGAGTTTTGTGTGATCTTCTTAACTGTTTATTTGCTATTTTGTTCATAGGACCATTTCCAGAGACTTTTTATATTTTATTTATTTTTGAGACAAAGTCTCACTATGCTGCCCTCAGTAGAATGCCCTGGCGTCACAGCTCACAGCAACCTCAAACTCTTGATTCTCTTGCCTCAGCCTCCCAAATATCTGGGACTACAGGCGCCTGCCACAATGCCTGGCTATTTTTTTGTTGCAGATGTCATTGTTTAGCTGGCCTGGGCCAGGTTCAAACCTGCCAGTCTCAGTGTATGTGGCTGGTGCCATAACCACTGTGCTATAGGCGCTGAGCCATTTCTAGAGAATTTAAATCATGTTTTTTGTTATTTATAATTTTCACCAGTTTCCGTGGGAAGCAGATTCATGGAACTCCTCAGACTGTCCTGCTGGAAGTAAAACTGCACCTTATACTGTAGTTGCCACCTTTTTGGTATTTTAAAGGAGAATTTTGAAGTGCCTTGAAAAGCTAAAGAGATTTTTTTTCCCCAAGGGAAGAGCTGATGAGGGAAAAAACATGAAGTCCATAGTAGAGCATAAACTCTTCAGATTAACACATTTTTATAGCATTTTTGTGTTTTAGTACACAGACTTGTTTTATTTTTCCTTTTAATGGAAATTTTTCTAATCTTTAGCTGTGATGATAGCATCATGGTCAAACAAACTTATTCAGAAAGCAACATTTAATCACCTTGTTTCTTTTTTATTTTTTTCATAATTCTAAGTCTTGTGTTTGTGAATGTAATTAAATGTTTGTTTGGTTTTTGTTTTTGTTAGAGGCAGTAATGAACCAGGAAAAAAGAAACAGCATATCTGTCATATTGAAGGATGTGGAAAAGTTTATGGCAAAACATCTCACCTACGAGCACATCTTCGCTGGCATACTGGAGAAAGACCTTTTATATGCAACTGGATGTTTTGTGGCAAAAGATTCACAAGAAGTGATGAGCTTCAGAGACATAGAAGAACCCATACAGGTTAGTTGGCTTATTTTAGGACTCGTACTTTTTCCTTATTTTTTTCAGTGTTTACACAAACGTTTTAGTGATAGTTTAGCTATCAAATTGGAAATAAGCAAGTACAGAGCAAAGTAGTCATTTTAATGATTATGCAGAAGATATTTAAGATCACAATTCTTTCCCTCATTTCTAACATGCATTATATTCTACTTTTTATAAGTTTTATCAGCATATTTACATGAGCTGGAATTTATTCTGCTTGTTTATCTTATATTCTAAGCATGCTGAAATCACATGTTTTTTCTAAGTGTTTAAATAGGTGAAGAGAGTTGAATTTGATCTTAATGGTAACCTTCATTAATTTTGTTTTAATTGTTTTTCTTTAACAAATCTAGAAAATTTACCGAAGTATCAAGAATAACGTAACAAACATCCACTCAATAACCTTCATTCAGAATTGGCAGCTGTTAATATATTTTCTGTTTTTTAAATGAAACTATTCACTTTATAAAGTCAGCCTCATCTTTGGTCTTCCACCTCTCAAAAACAGCAGCTACGGCTCGGTGCCTGTGGCTCAAGCGGCTAAGGTGCCAGCCACATACACCTAAGGTGACGGGTTTGAATCCAGCCCGGGCCCACCAAATAACAGTGATGGCTGCAACCAAAAAATAGCCGGGTGTTGTGGTGGGCACCTGTGGTCCCAGCTACTTGGGAGACAGAGGCAGGAGACTCGCTTGAGCCCAGGAGTTGGAGGTTGCTGTGAGCTGTGATGTCACAGCACTCTACCCAGGGAGACAGCTTGAGGCTCTGCCTCAAAAAAAAAAACAGCAGCTACTATGAATTTAATGTGTCTTAAGTATTTTAGTACCTTTTTAATACTTTTACATGTATTACTCATGGATTTATATATAAAATATTTTGTACATACTATGAAATGTCACATAATTAAGTTACCTACTATGTTTTGAGATCTATCCAAGTTTGTATATATGTATATTTACATAGATATATTTTAATTGCTGTATAGTATTCCATCACATAACTACCACACTGTATTCATCCATTTCTCAAACTGTTGATGTGAACATATAGTTAACATGTGTAAGAAGTAGAATTGGGGAGGAGGGGGATAGAGTCTTACTTTGACACCCTTGGTAGAAAGCCCTAGCATCATAGCTTGCAGCAACTTCAAACTCTTGGGCTCAAGCAATTTTCTTGCCTCAGCCTCCCAAGTAGCTTAGCTGGGACTACAGGCATCACAATGCCCTGCTATTTTTTTGAGATGGGGGTCTCGCTCTTGCTAAGGCTGGTTTCAAACCTGTGAGCTCAGGCAGTCTACCCTTCTCAGCCTCCCAAGTGCTTGATTACAGGCATGAGCCAGCAACAGTAGAATTTTTGTTTGTTTGATTTTTATAAATTATACAAGTTGTATTTATTTATTTATTCAAGACAGAGCCTCCCTCTGTGCCTTAGTGTTTTTTTGTTTGTTTTGTTTTGTTTGAGACAGACTCTCATTTTGTCATCCTCAGTGGAGTCCTATGGCATCATAGCTCACAACAACGTCCAGCTGTAGGGCTCAAGCGATTCTCTTGCCTCAGCCTTCTGAGTAGCTGGGACTACAGGTACCCTCCACAACAACCAGCTATTTTTAGAGACAGGGTCATGCTCTAGCTCAGGCTGGTCTCAATCGTGTGAGCTCAGGGCAATCTACACACCTTTCCCTCCCAGAGTGCTAGGATTATTGGCATGAGCCACTGTGCCCAGCCTGAGAAGTAGAATTTTTGGATCACAGAGAATGTGTATGTTTGATTTTTCTAGATAAGAATGTCTGAAGTGGCTGTTATAATCTTTGATTCAGAAGCAGTGATTGGCCAGGCTCAGTGGCTCATGCCTGTAATTCTAGCATTCTGGGAGGCCGAGGCGGGTGGATCACTTGAGTTTAGGAGTTCAAGACCAGCCTGAGCAAAAGCAAGACCCTGTCTCAATTAAAATAGAAAAAGTAGCCAGGCATTGTGGCAGGTGCCTGTAGTCCCAGCTACTTGGGAGGCTGAGGTCAAAGGATCGCTTGAGCCTAGGAGTTTGAGGTTGCTCTGAGATATGACGACACCATAGCACTCAACCCCAGGGTGACAGTGGGACTTTGTCTCATAAAAAAAAAAAAGGCAGTGATTAATGATTTCCATTTCACTTTGTGCTCACCAATGCTTGGTAGTATGAGGCCTTGGAAGTTTTTTTTACTCTGAGGAAATGTTTCTCATTTTTAAAGTTTGTATTTTTCTTAATTGTCAGTGAAATTAAGCATCTTTTCTTGTGTATTTGTCATTTATATATTCATTTACATACTTTCTGTTTATTCTGTTCCTTACTTTCTTTTGAGTTGTTTTCTTATTTGTATGGTTTATATGTTATAGTTTCCCCTGTATTGATACCTATTTAGGACTCTGTTTAATTATTGAATGAATTAATTTGAATCAATTACCAAATTAGACTTTAACATGTACCAAGGTACCTGTGGGGACAAAAAGGGAAATAGAACTTTTTTTTGACCAGTTACCATATATCAGATGTTTTGAATATATTATTTTGTTTGATACCAATAGCAACAGTATGAGACAGAAATTAGCTACATTTTAAGATTAGAAAATAGTCTCAGAAAAGGAAATAAATGAAATCTGTTAAAAATGATAAATATAAGTTATCTAATTTGATATGCACATAAAGTAGTAACACAAGTAAGTATAATTTGAGTATCTGTTATCTGAAATGTTTAGGACCAGAAGTATTTGAGGTGTTGGACTTTCTTCTTCTTTTTTTTTTTTTTTTTTTTTTTAGAGATAAGAGTCTCATTTTGTTGCCGTTGGTAGAGTGCTCTGGTGTCACAGCTCACACCAACCTCCAACTCCTGGGCTTAGGCAGTTCTCTTGCCTCAGCCTCCCAAGTAGCTGGGAATATAGGCACCCACCACAACGCCTGGCTGTTTTTGTTGTTGTTGCAGTTTGGCCAGGGCCAGGTTTGAACCTGCCACCCTCCGTATATGGTGCCAGTGCCCTACCCACTTTTTTTTTTTTTTTTTTTTTGGCCAGGGCTCGGTTTGAACCCGCCACCTCCAGCATATGGGGCCAGTGCCCTACCCTTTCAAGCCACAGGCGCCACCCAAGTGCCCTACCCACTAAGCCACAGGTGCTGCCTGAGGTTTTGGACTTTGTAGGATTTTGGAATGTTTGTATATCATACAATGCAATATCTTGGAGATGGAGCCCAAGTCTAAACATGAAATATATTTGTTTTATATTCAATATATACCTTATACATACAGCCCAAAGGTAATTTTATTTATTTATTTTTGGTGAAGGTAATTTTATGCAATACTTTAAACAATTTTATGCTTGAAACAAAGTTAAGTATTTGTATGTGGAATTTTAGATTTTGAGGCATGTCAGGTTTTAGGTTTCTGGTTTAGGGATGCTCAGTCTGGCCCAGTCCTTGAAAGAATTACACTGAACTTGCAAATTTTAATTAAGAAAAGAAGCTTCAAAACCTTTCTGTATGGTATTGTCTTGGGACTTCTAACTACTATCTCACCATTGACATTGGCAAATACAATGTGATTTAAAATTAATCTCACATCAATGTTGATGTCTGTTTTAGAAAAATACTCTGCTGTTTTTGTCTGTATGAAAGGATGCAGTATTTTCACCCTGGTTTAACAGTGGGATGGGTTAGGGAAGCAAAGAAAAATTGCCACTTTGTTTGATTTGGAACCTCGCTTTGTGATTGCATCATTTTGTCTGAGAATCGATGAGTTTGTAAGTCCTTCTCTGTCCCAAGTCCATGAGCATGCAGATACACAAAACAAATCTATTCAAGAATGTATATACATACACTTCAAAATCAAATATTAATGATTTATGGCATGTCTTCTTTTTAAAAATTATCCACACCATTATCGTCATTACTAGCTTGCTAATTCAGAATCGAATGTTCTTTATGTTTACATTCATTGGTTCAAATGCCTTACATATATCATACACAAGATTGTTTAATTAAAACATTTTAACCCTAAAAAATATTGAGCTTAGTATCAATATACTTGTAGTTATTGATGTTAAAGATTTAACATTAAATAACTTCTTTTTAATTTTAAATATTAAGGTGGTACAAATGTTTTGGTTACATGGATAGCATGGGATATTACTGTGCCCACCACCCAGATAGTGTTCATTGTACCTGATAGGTAGGTTTTTAACCTCTCCCTATCTCTTAACATAACTTCCATTTTAAGTGTTTATTAAATTTGTTGGAAAAACCTATGAAAAAGTGTTTTTAAAATTAAGTATTGATTAACCAATTAATGGAAGTTGGAAGCCTTCATCATTCATGGCAAAAGCCAAGTTTTATTTGGTGTCTAACCACTATTATAGGTAAAAACTCATTGACTTACTGTAAATGAATGAAGAGCTAATTGATTTTACTACTGAAAATAGTGAAGATCTATTTGCTTTTTTAAACAGTAAATTTAAAAATGTTTTCAAAATGATAAATGTATATGGTATTTAAAAATCAAATCGTATAGGAGAGCTTACTGTGTTAAGGAAGCTCTTTACCCCCATTCCTTTTTGTGCTCCCCAGAGAAAACAATAGGTGTTCTTACTACATTGCTTTTTTTTTCTTCCCGGGATGACTACCATTTATCTAAATTACATACTTACACTGTTATTTATTTAATTATCAATATTAGACATTATCTGTTGACTACTTGCATTGAGAGTTAAGGATTTACTTCACTCTTCACTTTGCACTATCTGAATACGTTTGAAGATATTAGGATTATTTTTAAAAATTATATGTAGGCCAGATATTCTCTCTTGACTCACCATTCTATGATGTGAATATTACTGTGTCTATTCTTCACTTCCCATTTTTTTTACCTTTTATCTCACCCAAAGTTTATGATTTCTCTTCTCTTAAGATTAAAATGCTTGCACTAATCTCTCTCTTTATGGCTTAATTATTAAATTTGAAAATTAGTAAATAAATTATGACTTTATAATTAGTTTCATTATATTTCCTTTTTTTGTAAGGTTTTGTTTCTTCTTAGAGTTTCTAATTGCCATTGTTCTTGCATTATCTAACTTCATCTACCATCTTTGGTTATTTCAGATTTTCAAGAATAGTAATCAACTCCATTCATTTTTTTTTTAATTTCAGAACTTTACATCTTTTTGATAAATATGGACTGATTTTTCTATAGGGCACTGCTACCCAGCTATAATCTTTGAGATTTTTCTTCCTTGCTCTATTGGTTTGGATATCATATGGTTCTCAAGATCTTGATTTTTATTCTGGTCAGTCTACTCTTGGTTGTTAGAAAACATTCTGAAATGCTTCCTAACCAAAAGGACAGGAAAGTAAATTTGTCTGAAAAATTATTTAGTTAGCTTACCACTTAATTTGATGGGTTGGCCAATATAGTACTCTAGATAGAAAATTATATTATCTTCAAATATCAATGGCACTGCTCTATTATTTTCTTTTTTTTTTTTTTTTTTTTTTTTTGAGACAGAGCCTCAAGCTGTCCCCCTGGGTAGAGTGCCATGGCATTACAGCTCACAGCAACCTCCAACTCCTGGGCTCAAGCAAGTCTCTTGCCTCCGCCTCCCAAGTAGC
>CAUYTI010087623.1:0-18561 GCA_963575145.1 Galago senegalensis | reverse complement strand
GGGTAGAGTGCCATGGCATTACAGCTCACAGCAACCTCCAACTCCTGGGCTCAAGCGAGTCTCTTGCCTCCGCCTCCCAAGTAGCTGGGACCACAAGGCCCGGCTATTGTTTTAGCCGTCATTGTTGTTTGGCGGGTCCGGGCTGGGGATTAGAACCTGCCACCTTAGTTGTACGTGGCTGGCGCCTTAGCCGGTTGAGCTATAGGCGCCGAGCCAGAATTCAGACTTTGAATTCAAACCAAAGAATTTGACGTTTGGAAAGAAAATGTGTTAATCTCTTTGTTAATATATCCCAAGTGATCACTTAAAGTTCCCCTACTTATATTCTAGAATAGTTTTTGAACAGAAAACCAAGTACATATATACCATATTAATGAAAAAGACATAAACCTTGAAATCTGCTTTAAACTCCTGCTGTTATTTCTGAAGCCTAAAATGCTTCCAATTACAGTGACCACTCTACATCACAACTTACCTGTATGACCTGCTATAGTAGTCTCGATCATCATAGCCTCGATCATACCCTCTGTCGTAATAATCCCGACGGCGTGAACTGCCACTATGAATAATAAAAAAAAAAATCTTTAAAAAATACGGCATGGCCTTCTCTACTGTTTTGGATGTTACTTTTATTATTAAAAACTGGTTCAGATATTTAGCATCAGCTCAATACCACGTAGCATCCTTTAGGTCTTGAAGGTAACAACCTGCAGACAAGCTCTATGGGCATGACTGGGCAACTTCTTTAAGGGTAACTTCCTTATCTCTGAACAAAACTGATGGTATTTAATAGTAGGCCTTTTCTGATATGTTAATTGAAAAAATGAGCATTATTTCTTTCATAATTCTCACTGATATGGGACAAATACTGTTTTTTACTAAACTGTTAAAATTTTTTTGGATTACTGAGGCACACAGATCTACTGATTTACTTTCTAATCGCACATATTTTCAAAAGGAAAAAAATAAAGCCACATAGAAAATGTCATTTGGGGAGTGGGAAACTGTTCTGCTTATAAAGAGAACGGAACAATCATGATACATAATTATAATTCTCTATCTTATGTAAGAGCATTTTAATATTAAAAATAAATTCCAATTTAAAATAGTCTGTCAATAATGTACACATGTGGTTAGTGTTACAACAAAGAGGAAAAATTAACCAAGACTCATGTTTTCCATTCTGCTTAAAAAAAAAAAAAAAAAAAACTAAAAAATGCACTTTTTGGGGACAGAGTCTCACTTTGTCACCCTTGGTAGAGTGCTTCAGCATCACAGCTCACAGCAACCTCAAACTCTTGGGCTCAAGTGATCCTCTTGCCTCAGCCTCCCAAGTAGCTGGGACTACAGGCACCCACCATAATGCTCAGTTATTTTTTAAAGACAGGGTCTCACTCTTGCTTAGGCTGTGTCTCAAACTCCTGAGCTCAAGCAACCCACCCATCTGCCTTGGCCTCCTAGAGTGCTAGGATTACAGGCATACACCATCTTGCCTGGCCTAAAAAGTGCACTTATTTTAAGATATATAAACTTGTTATTTGTAGTTTTATGTTTCTATTATAGGAAAAATGTCCTACTTTTAATAATTAGTGAGTAAAATCAAAATTTATGGCTTTTCTTTATGAGAAAGTGGAATGTGATTTAAAAGTGTTAAGCAAATGTTTGATATAAACAGAAACATTACCATGTATTTTTGCATATAATCCAATGAAGTTGTTTAATTATTTCAGGTTAATTTGACGGTACAATGAATTAGGTTATAATGCTTCTATTTTTTAGGTACACTCCCTCAATATTCAGTTTTACTTTACACTGTGGTAGGATTAGATGAAGTACAAAAAAGACCTTTTTCCCCACAAGTGTTTCTTGGAGGAAGTGAACTGAATTTTCTTTTTTTATTGAGACAGCCTCAAGCTGTCACCCTGGGTAGAGTGTCATGGCTTCACTGCTCATAGCAACCTCCAACTCCTGGACTCAAGCCAGTCTCCTGCCTTAGCCTCCCAGGTAGCTGGGACCACAGGCGCCTGCCACAACGCCCGGCTATTTTTTTGGGTTGCATTCATCATTGTTTTGGCAGGCCTGGGCTGGATTCAAACCCGCCACCTTAGGTGTATGTGGCTGGCGCCTTAGCCACTTGAGCCACAAGCGCCGAGCCATGAACTGAATTTTCAATCACATTTTTACCTCATAAATAAACTTACTAGGTAGGTCTTCCCATGTAAATTCCTGGTGTTGGGGTATGTGGCCTTTTTGTTATAGAGAAATCAACTCTGATCCTACGACCATCAAGCTCCATTCCATTGGCACGTTCCTTAGCCTTTAAAAGATAAAAGGAACTATTGATAGACATTTTGGACAAAGCCACCCATTTTATCCTATGGCTAGGAATAAGGTTCAAATAGAGTTTCAGTTAGGTGTAGCATAAAGTTATTATTATTTTGAGTCTTACTCTGTTGCTAAGGGAAGAGTGCCACGGTGGTATAGCTCTCACAGCAACTTTAAACTCTTGGGCTTGAGTAATCCTCCTGCCTCAGTCTCCTGAGTAGCTAGGACTTACAGGTACCTGCTACCAAGGTCAGCTTATTTTTAGTAAAGAAGGAGTCTTGCTTTTGCTCAGACTGGTCTTGAACTCCTGACCTCAAGCAATCCACTCGCCTTGGCCTCCCTGTGCTAGGCTTACGGGGTTGAGCCACCATTAAGTTATTTTAACACTGGTAAGCTTATATGGGCTACTATTTAAAATTAGTTAATTCCTTCCACTAAATATCACTCATTTGTAAAAACTGGTCATGAAAACAAAGCAATTACTATCCCTAACCTTAAATTTGACAGTGTTTCTAGCCTAAAGCAGCACATAGTTGTCAAATTATAATCTGTAGGCCACTATGAGCCATAAACTATGAATTTAAGTAATAAACAAGCCTCAGAATTTCTTAAGTTATAATTAAAAAAATTCAAACTTCAAATGCCTATCAATGTTTCACTAGAATACTGCCCTGCCCATTCTTTCACATATATCTGCTTTTAGGTTATGATGCTGGATTTAATTGTTAGGACTAAGACTCCATGACTCAAAAAGCCTAACATATTTACTATTTAATCATCTAAAAGTTTATCCAGCCTTGTTCTGGAAAACAAAAGCTAAGATGAAAAGATGAAGAAAAGCCAGGACACATATAGCAAGCACTTAAAAATACTCACTGGAGTTTGTTCACAGTTTGAAGAAACAACCTTTTACCTAGCCAGATTTTCTAATTCCAGTGTTCTGTGATCTTCCATTATAAAATTTAAGATAACATTTATGCATCAAAAAACAGCTTCTGACACTACAGATTCGCATAAAAATCATGCTACTTTCTCATTGCTAACTGTGGTCCTCTAGCAAAATTAAATTAGGCCAATTCGGTGATCTTGGAAAACTACTTAGACCTTTTGGCATCTCAATTTTTTAAAAAATGAAACTGAATGGCATCTTAAAAGGTCCCTTCAAATGTCTTAAAATTCCAGAGCTATCTACTGCCATGAGTTGCATACTGCTTTTAATGCTTCATTAGTTATTCCTGTTAAAATTAGCTGTTTACATTTTTTAAAAAAAGATTTTTTTTAAAGATGGAGGAGGTATCACCATGTTGCTCAGGCTGGATCCCAACTCCTAGGCTCCTCCCACCTTAACCTCCTGAGTAGCTGGAAATATAGGCATATAAACCACACATGGCTCAAAAATGATAACTATGTATATAAAATGATTCTGTCTATTCTACAAATAGAGCCATTAGGAAAATTTTAAAAAATAAAATAAAACCAAAAGATTTTGCCTAGGGCTCAATTGAATTCCTAATCTCAACTGTGACCATCACAGGGGCTTGGCATTAAATTGTGTTTATCACATTTCTTTTATCTCTATATTGGTAGAGACAGAGTCTCATTCCATCACCCTCCTTAGAGTGCTGTGGTGTCATAGCAACCTCCAACTCTGGGCTTAGGCGATTCTCTTGCCTCAACCTCCTGAGTAGCTGGGACTACAGGCACCATAACACCCAGCTATTTTTTGGTTGCAGTTTGGCCGGGGCTGGGTTTGAACCCGCCACCCTCAGTATATGGGGTCAACACCCTGTTCACTGAGCCACAGGTGCTGCCCTTTTTATAATTTCTTTTTTTGAGACAGAGCCTCAAGCTGTCCCCCTGGGTAGAGTGCCGTGGCATTACAGCTCACAGCAACTTCCAACTCCTGGGCTCAAGCAAGTCTCTTGCCTCCGCCTCCCAAGTAGCTGGGACCAAAGGCGCCTGCCCCAACGCCCGGCTATTTTTTGGTTGCAGCCGTCATTGTTGTTTGGCGGGTCCGGGCTGGGGATTTGAACCCGCCACCTTAGGTGTACGTGGCTGGCGCCTTAGCCGGTTGAGCTATAGGCGCCGAGCCTTTATAATTTCTTGATGATGACTTCATCTATTATCCACATGCACCTCAAGTCTGAATTTCTTAAATGGGATCCACCTCATATACTAGCTTTATACTCTTTCTATATCCTGTGCGTCAAGTCAAATTCAAAAATAACATGAAATCATTCCTTTCCCAATATATACTCAAAATCAGTTTTCCCTCCTTAGTCATAACTTTGTTTCTTACTATTTTCTATTGTAGAAAATAGCTTAATGTAAATAAGGATTCTGTTTTCATAACATTTGGGTGTTTATAAACACTAAAACAATATATATGAACTATATGCATACATACATACTAAGTGATTATGTCAGAACTTCAAAATGTGAGTAAAAGACTGAACAGGAAACATAGCTGACTCCAGTTAGTTACAACCAGTGAAGCAGGGTAGTAGGACCAATTGCCCTAGTTACACAAAATTTTGTTATTCTACATGTATTTAAAATTTCCTATAAGAAATGGTTAAAACATTACTGATTTCAGTATTTGTTCAAGAATTTACTCCTTTGACTCAAACTGCAGGTATATATCCTATTTACACCATAAAAAGCAAAACTGTCCTTATCTAAACAGTTGCTCTTTAATGCTTGGGAATTAAGTGGTCTTTACAAAGGTAAAAGAAAGTTTTACTCACTTCCTTGGCATCATCTACATTTTCAAAATACACAAAGGCAAATCCTCTTGAACGCCTAGACTGCTGGTCATATACGATAGACACATCTGCAATGGGACCATATTTAGAGAACACTTCTCTCAGATCTCTTTCTGTGGTGTACAAGCTCAACCCAAATACTCCAAGACAACAGTTGGGATCAGGATTCGCCTAGAAATAGAGAAATGGACTTCAAACTTTGAAAACTTACCATAAAGTCTAAATAAAAGTAACGTCAGTAACAAAGTAAATTATTTTTTTGAGGTTGAATTAAGATATGTCACGTATACAATAGATTGAATTGCCAGAAAGAGGTAAGAACAAAAGAGTTTGACTTTATTTTGTAGTTGTTACTGTTGTTTAGCAGACCTGGGGTGGGTTCAAGCCCGCCAGCCCAGTGTACATATATAGCCAGCGCTCTAACCAATGAGAGCGCCGAGCCTGGAATGTTTTTCTTGGACTTAGCTATATTGGTATGTCAGTACAATGCCTGATAGCCCAAATGGAGCGAGTAACTTAAAATGAGAATCTCAAAACACTAAAACTCTCTGAAGATTTCACTCATGTATTCACTGCTAAAGCTCCATTGTCACAATCAGTCCTAACCTAAAATCCTTTGTTTTAAAAAAACAGCTTTGCATCTTACCCGATTCCCAACATGACGCCTGCGAGTAGACATGGGAGAGTGACTGTGGCTGTGACGTCTGCGATAATCTCGACTGTAAGACCTGCTCCGAGATCGTCTATGGGAGCGAGAACGAGACCGTGACCTTGTATAATGCCTTCGAGAGCTTCTTCGGGACCTAGACCTGCAAAACAAAGCCTCTAAGGTTATGAATAAATAACTGACAAATGCGGTCTTTGATTCTTTTATGTTTAATGCTCTAGAATTAAATCCCAGAAGGAACACAATCCAAGCATATGATAACATGCCTATAAACTAAGTGGGATCAATATCTTTCCTCTGTAATTTTAATCTACAGTCATTTCAATTTTGCTTGAAGTGTTCCAAAACCACCAGTTCTCCCAACATTTCTTCAAATTAAGATAAAGGAAAATTAAAATCAATATAATCACCGTTTAAAAAGTAAAGCATGCACCACTTAACTAGCTTGGTTTGTGCCCATCTTTCCCCTCAGAAGACCACCTTCTGTTTTTCTGCATCTACCATTATGCCTACCATTAGCTTACAAGGTACAGTATCACCGTCACAAGAAGTTCCCCCAGCAGTGGAGAGGGGAAAAAAAAAAAAAATCAGCGAGTGGCTCTTGACCACAATGATCATAAAGTCATCATCTAAACCAGGACATGTTTGAGAGAAGAGGTGTTGTTTCTTATGCCTGACAACAGGCATAAACTAGGACTGTCCCAGGCAAACTAGGATGGATAGCCTACTCTTTGAAACACATTAAGAAAAAAAAAAAAAAAAAAGCACTGTGTATGTATGTATTTATCCAGAATTGCAAATACCGAAAGCCAATTTTCTGTAGCATATTGCCACACTGAGAAGCAGTTTACTTACACTCACAAGAACTCTGAAGAACAGGTACTATCACTAACTTGCCTTTTACAGATAAAGAAGCTAGAGTTGAAAAGGTTACGTACAATCTACCAAAATCAACAAAAATAGAGGTAAGATTTGAACCCTGACTAAAAGCTCAGGCTCTTAACCAATTAGACTTCCTTCTCCCAGAACTTAAGTTTATTTCTAGTACCAATATTAAATAAGCCAACAAAACATCTAACCCTTTCTATCTTCCTGGTTTACAAAGCACACGCCAATGTCTAAGAGTAACAAGAAAATCTCAAGACAGTCTTTCTTACCTAGATTCAGATCTGGACCTGGACTTTGATCTGGAACGCCTGGAATCTTCCTTGGAGCGAGACCTTGCAGGGGTATGCCTTGCAGATTTCCCCGATCCGTGAGCACTTCCACTTCTGGAAGCAGAACGGGATTCCTACACGTAGATGTCAAAAGTTTAATTTGTATACTTCCTGGGCAACTTTAAAAACAAACAAAGCTGCTGTAAGATAAATGGTGAGGGAGAGCAATCCCTTTCCAAGATAAGAAAAACACAGGTAAGGGAACTGAGTATACCTGGTGTAATCGTTTCATAGCTCCAACTGACATAAGTCAATTAACTTGTCCTTTCTTCACCTTTTTGGAGCAGGGATAAGAGTTATCTGACCCCACTCCCTTCTGAAAGGGGTGCCAAAGCCAAGCAGTTAAGGGAACTGTCCAAGGATTATGTTTCAGGAGTATTACTCATTAGGGTGAGAAAGAACCTTATTAACTATGACGCCTATACTTTTTACCTATTTTCAATTCAGTTGCAGTCAATAAAAACCCTACAAAATTTATAAAACTTACTTTTAAAATGCTTTCTTTGTAAAAGACCTCAACTTTTCAAAAGATGTTTTGAGTGGGGGAAAAAGACAAGCATGATCATCTCAGTTTCAAGTCCTAGGGAAAAATAGAAACCTAGTGGAAAGCCAGGACCAGCTTAAAAGACACTGAAGTCCATACATAGAACTCCATTCCACCAAACCATAGTGGGAGGCCCCCAACAAACTGAAAGCAACTAGATGGAGCTACATTAGAAAGGCAGTGAATTATGCAGAAGAGCAGGGAAGAGTGCCACAGATTCCACAGCCTCCTCAGCTAAATGAAGATGAACCAATGTAAAACTAGCAGTTCATTTTATGCAAAAAGTGACTAGATAAATACTATGTACCCACAGTTTTCCCAATCAAAACTGGAACTAGCTGGTAAAGCCAAGTGCCATGAAAGAGATCTCTAAAGAATGGCTAATAGGATTAACTAGTTCATTAATAGGCCAAAAACACGGTTAATTAATCAACAGAAAAGGTATATGTAAGTAACAGAATCAGGGAAAAGTTCTGCGAAGGCATCAAAAGCAGTGGATGAAGGTGAGAGGAACAGAACTCAACACTTGGTTAAGTAAGATACCAATACCAAGGTAGACAGTTTTTATTTTAGGCTATTTAACTTAGGCAAAATAAAAGACCTAAAGTCTAGTGAGTCTTCCTAGGTAGAGCACATGTTAAGACTCAAAAGGAAGCAATTACTATAAGAAATAACTGGAAGACATATGAATCAAAGCTGAAACTTCCACGTAAGTTATCACAAGGTGTCTCTGTGGTAGATCTTCCGAGTATCCTGACCATTCTTCAAAGAGTAAGGTAAGGCTAAGAATTATTTTAAATTACAGCCCCTAACATTCAGAATACAGTTCTGTGGTTTACAACATGAAGAAAAATTGGAAGACCTTTCCTATGATGCTCAGAAGCAGCATATAAGAAGTGATATAAATTTATGTTTCATGTAATAGGAAAGACCACCTTATGGGGTAAATTAAGTTCGCAGGTCTTTCAGCATCAAAAAACTGGGAAAGACCTTGAAGCCATCATAAACCTTTTTTTCCCTCTGCTCCCCCTCATGAGCGGACTATAAAAAGATTGAAAAATGGCAATCTCCTTTATTAACACCAAGAATTGTTTAAAAGATGCAGCATTGCTCTGGGGACCCCAAGAAAAAAATCCCTTGAATTTCTCTACCAAATATTCTGAGTATAGACATTTAGAAGCACAATTTCTTCCTTCTTCCCTTTTCCCCTTGGACAAAGATCTCAAAAACAAGGGTGTAGTTGGGCTATTTTTACATGGGAAAAATTAAGTCCAAAAGAGAAGATAAAAAATAGGAACCCTGGGCACCACCCCTGTAGTCCCAGCTACTAGGGAGGCTGAGGCAAGAGAATCACCTAAGCCCAGGAATTAGAGGTTGCTGTTAGCTGTGATGATATGGCACTCTACTGAGGGTGACAAAGACTCTGTCTAAAAAAAAAAAAGGAACCCCAAAGCCACTGAACACTTTTGTTCCAAAGCTAACAAGATTACTTCATGGAATTACAGAAATTTTTAATGGAAACCAAATAAAACAATTTGCTCAGAAAGTAAGATCATGAGTGCCTTACAGTAACAGAAGATTACCAATAAAAGCAATTATAATAAGTTAGAAGGAATCTGAGTACAAAGAAAGAATGGATAGAAAGCCTAGATCCTTGGTAAGCCTTTTGCTTTATTTAACAGAAAAGCCTTATTCCAAACTTAGATGCTTTGCCGCCCTCTCCACTAAGAAGAGACACTTCCAGTTTAGGAAATAAGCCTTAATGAGTTTTCCTCGTGACATTTTAACAGATCAAGAGTCAAAGATATGACATTTGTGAAATTAAAAGTCTTTACTTAAAAATCTCCAGAACAGGCTTGTAGCTCACTTTGTGAGCTTTCTTAGACCAGGAATAAAGGAAATGCCAAATGTAAAGACTTTCCATTTTATACTGACACTTCATTGGGCTATACCTTCTTTTCTGTCAGGGATATTTTCTTAAGGAAGTTACAACTCTTCCAGTTATGCTGGCCATTTAACTTACTGGGAAAATATATGCAAAGGAATTTAGACTGTGTGGAAGAAATGAGACCTAAAAGGACCAGCCAAATCTAAAGCATAACATTAACTTTAAACCTTAACATATGACCACATCTATAAAACTAGTTGGGAAAGCCCCTATACTTATCTTTATATTTTTAGAACAAAGCTATAGGTGTCAATACAGATTTAAAGCTTCGCCAAAAAAGAACTACTCTGGACACCAAAGCTCCAAGCAAAGGGATTATGAAATTAAAGTCAGCATAAATAAAAATCAAGCCAAAAATTCCCTAGAAAATGCTCAATGATCTAAGTTCTTATAGACTAAAGTTGTATACTAATACACACACAACCTATAGGGAACACACCAGGTAACAAAACATGAAAGTATTCCAACAAAATAACTTTAATGTTCATCTCTCTATTCTAAAAATAGCAAAGTCTTACAACATTTTATTTTGAAAGATAAAAGGATTAGTCATTCAATTCCTGTGTAAGAAAGACCTGGTGTTGGGCATCTAAATCCCTTAATAAAAAGGCTGTACACATTTCTGAGGCTAATTAAGTCTCATTGATGCAACTTCAAAAATAATATACTTCCTACTATCTCATCATTTCCCTTCCCAAATACCAACTCCTTCCCTGCTCTGCCTGCCCCTAGCACCTATCAGACTTCTGATTAATGTAATCTTCCTTATAGCTACCAGTCCCAGGAACACAAAGAAGCCTATTTACCCCCCCTCTTCCCAATGGCCTGGGGAAGAGACACCCTAAAACCAAAGATGCTTTGGCTAAGGGAGAAATAAAAAATGAATGAATGAGATGGTCTATTAACAGTAACAGCATAACCTTAAATCTATACAGCTCTATATTCCAAATTGCATTCTTTTTCTTAGGGGGGCTAACCGCTATTTTGGACCCCAGGGCCTTTCAGGTTACTTGATAACTCACATCATTTTTACCTCAGCCACCTGCCTGTTCTATGAGTAATTCAGAATGCAAAATAAACATTAAGGTTATTAGTTTATCTATGGCAGGAAATTTTACAAACCAACAATTGGAGAAAACTAAATGCAAATAATTGTTTGCAAGACATAGAAATACTTATTTCAAACTGTGACAACAGTTTCTAAAGTACCAGAAAATGGATCCTTCAAGAAGTATCATCTAAATCATTTTCTCCAAGTGCTTAAAGATCTAACAACTCTCAGAGAAAGTTTTAGGGGTCTTCATCTCAGGAAGAAGTCTGTGAGATGACACCCCTGGCATTCTCAATTGGGTAGAAAACATTGTTGGCTGGCTGCTACTGGGTATTACTGATATATGTACTTGTCCCATCCAGCTGAAAGCAACATCATCACACCAATCAGCTGACTCTTCTTGTCAGCTAAAACAAAACACACAGAAAAGGAAAAGACAGAACATTTGATGTGATTTTCTATGTAGTAGAGTAGGGAACCAGAATAAAGCTACTTAACCTGGATCTCTAATACCACTCTAGTAACGAAATGTTGACAGCAGAAAAGGGAAATAAAAAGCACCTGTTATTATTGCACTTTGAATTAGCTATCTTGTTCACCATATGCGACCCACTTCTAAGGAAAACTACTATATTTTCAGCACTAATCCTAGTTATTCAGCTGGAATGGGCAGTGAACAGAATTTGAAGAATCACCCCTGGATTCTTATTAACAAACATGCACCTTCAAGTTAGGGTCAACGCTAAATGGTTATAGATTTCCACTCCTGCCATTTGGGAAAAAACTAATGATTTAGTGGCCCCCCCAACACTACCCTTTTCAAAGGGGTTCAGAGGGGTTGGTTCTATACCATCCTGGCTAGAAAAACTTAAACAAAACATCCTACAATATACTGTAGTACATATAGTACTGAAAGAGAGGGGTCAGTGGATTTTAAGACCACCAGTTCCAACTCGGGATGTAATTATATCCTGGGACCAGCAGAATTTAGATTAAAAAAATCTATCTAAAGGGGACAACACTGAAGCCAACTGTTACCCATGCTGGAGAGCTTCATTGCTACCTGGTATTTGACTACAAAAGGTTAATTTTTTTAAAAAAATTGCATTTCAATCATTTGACTAAGCAGTTAAAATTAGAATTACCTAATTTAACCGTTTCCCCTGGAAGGCACTTCTTTACCCTGTATATATTGTCTTCTATTAAACAAATAATGCATGCATGTTTAGCAAAATATACAGGGACACATAAACAGACTAGTAATTACTTAGCGTAGTGCTTTCTGATTCCAGATTACTTCTTATCTTAACTTCATTTTTATTTCTTTTCTTCATTCTTCCGTTTCAAATTCTGACTTCTTTCATCTTCCCCACTTCACACAAATTGCTCAATATTCTACAAGTGGGACTTCTGGTCTGATAATTAGCATGCATTCTTTCTTTTATTTTTTCAAATTTCAGCTTCACTTATTCCTGAGCTTCAAATACTCATTTATAAAACTTGTCAAATGACGACTTCCGCATTTTCCTTCTTCAACATTAACCTTAATAGAAAAAGAACAGGATGAAGAATATTTTAAAACTCCAGGATAAAATCCAGTGCCAAAACTGAAAACTAGAAAAAAAAAATCCCTTTGTTGATTTGGATTTTAAAAAAAGACACTAGAATATGCAGCTCAAAAATCTGAAACTACATAGTTTTCTGTTGGTTCTAGTATATGGTAATCACTCTCATTTGTCTACTCATCTTATCATGCTTAAGATGAATGTGAAGTGCGCCTCTGAACATTTACTGTTCATTTAACATTTTAAGAACTACAATTACATTTCACACTTCTTACTTATTGTATTCATTAAGAGAAAATGTTAAGTGTCAAAATCACATCTCTATCAAAAAGTGACACATTAATACATAAGTGCAAGAAAGGAAAGCACGGACAATTCATTTGTACAATGATGACAAAGGCTCAGGGTTTAAGAGGTTTACAATATTGTGACTTGTCTCAATAGGATAAAGAAATGTATTTAATGTCACGCATTTTTTTTACTATATTAGACAATGTCAGAACATGACAATTTGGAACTGTAGTTTTAACCCACCCCTAGAAATGCTGCTCTAGTGAGATTTTATAGTATAAATGGTCTAATTACTAAATTTAGAACTAAAATCATAAAAAGACAAAATTAGGTCAACAACCTACTATAAGCCAGTAACTATGAAGGAAAGCAGAACAGACTTGAATCCAACAGTGGCATTTTTAATGAATTTTGTGGTACATTTTCCCTTCAATGAAGAAAACAGTAATGTCTTCTGGGTGTCCAAAGGAGAAATCCTATTTTAAAGGTGGCAATACTAGAACAAAATTATAGCTCACCTCCTCAAATATTAAAGACTTAATTTAGCAGATCAGCAAAGTATAAAAGCATCTTTTGAACATGCCAAACAAAATACTACCTTTATAAAACATTCTAGTTTTCCTTGTTATCCTGCATTTCACCTTTGAATCTTATTTTACTGTCATTTCTTTCCTAGTTTTAAATTTATAGTTTTCTTTTAAAAACAGTTACAAGAGACATCTTTATGTCTGAGCATTAAGGCATTAAAAACCATGGCTATCCTGGAACGTGTTCTGATGTCTTTTCTAACATAGCAGCATAATTTCCAGCCTAGTTTTAAAGTCAATTATTGTTTACTTTATTTAATCCTAGAATATATTTTAAACAGCTATTTAAGGAAGCTACAGCAATTGGTTTTCTTTTAATATCCATCACTAAAATGTAATGGGAAATGTTTGCTGGCAGGACAAATGTAATCGTGGAATCAGAATGCCCAAGCAGGTTTCCTCAGGGCCTCCTAACAATTATGTAAAGATAACAGGGCTTAAATGCAAAAGATACTGAAATAGAGGCCAAAGCTCTTATCATCACTGTCTTCAATATGGACATCTAACTGATGTTATTTCATTACCCCTTCCAAACCTTCCTCCCTCTCTCATATTCTAAGAAGAAAGCCATCACTGTAAGTATAGTTGTCAGGTTTTTTACAACTCAGCAGCTAATTGCAAAAAGCCACTTTATAAAACCAGAAGACCAGGCTAACATTATGTACATTTGGTTAAGAGATCCTATGTAGAAATAAACAGAAACTTTCTCATTAACACAATTTTGTTATGTGTTTCTGGGGGATACAACAAAAAATCCATTTAACATGAAACAGGCACTAACTCATTAAGTTGACAATACAATATTCTAAAAAATGGAAGGGAGAGGGGAAAGAAAAATGTGGAACCTTTCACAGGAAGGTCGATGAATGCTCTTACCAATACATTAAGGTCTATTTTATTTTGTTCAGCAGCCAAATTGTCTACCAGAAAGGTGGATGGATAGAAAAATCCTCAAAGACTAAGAATAGTCTCTGAAGGAAAAAGCAAAAAAACAAAAACAAAACCCCCCCACAAGCCTGTGCTTTAAGAAATCTCTTGCAAAAAACAGCACAGACCCTTACATTTACATTCACTACTTCCCAGCAAAAGCAAATGTTTTGACACATCAGAAGACTACCTTTTAATCTAATATCCAAGCCCAAAAATTAATGCAAAAAGCCTAATCCAAACTGTTGTTATGTGACAATCTATGTGATAAAGGTAATCTGAAAATAACCCACAAAACATAATTCAAAGAGAAGATTTTTAGGGATTATGAAGAGTATGATTTACTACAAGAAATAAATTTTTTTTTTTTGCTTATAGCTTAAAAAGTTAAGTGATGACAAAACCTAATTCTATGTGACCCACACCCAAAGGACTAAACCTGGGTAAAAACACTTATAATTCCTAATCAATCATACCTTTAAGAAAACAATGCAATTAATTATGTATGCATGAACATTGATCAGTATAACAAAAAATGCTAAGGCTCAAGAGACGTGTATGTCTATCTTTGGCAAAATAAGAACTCAACTACGAAAGCATTATTATTTGCTACTTAGGTTTGGGGTTTTAGCGGAGAGAAAGGGTAAAAAGACTACAATGCAAATCCCATTAATAGTTCTCTCCCCAGCTTAATTCCTCTTCAATCCTTTGACAAAACCTGTAGTACTTACCTTGCAAAAATCACTCGTAATTTCAGTTTGAAATTGCCTCCTTCTAGCTCCAAACATTCACAATATTAAAGCACTCTTAAGACCAAGAGGGGGGAAAAAATCAACCTGGTTTCAAGAAACTAATAACCTAACCAGACTCACAATGAAACGAAACCGTTTCCTCCCACTTCACATTAACTCAATCCTTTGTTGAAGGTATTTGGCGTGAGGGCTACAATTCTGCAGAAAGAAATTGATTCAGAGATGTTTGTTCTGAAAATCAGAATCTAGAGTTAGGGCTAAAAATAAAGAATACAAAAAGATATCCCAAGATTAAGCAGAAGAAGAGAAAAACTGCAGATTTTGAGAGGCATCCTGATGGGATGGTGTCCAGGTGCTAGTCACCTCTATTGAGAGCAAGACTAAAGATAATGTGTCTATGTCACAAACACTGCTTCTACAAAAACAGCAGCTAATTTTTTATCAAAGTTATCTGCTGGGTCAAGACATATTTAAACCGCTTGTTATTGTAATCTTGAATAAAAACATCTGGCCCAATGTTTCCTATTTCTGGATTCTTTAGATAAAGACTAATTTGTACAAACTAACTGCAGAGGTAAGGAGGATAAGACTTAAATTTAACTGAGTGCAAGACAAGACAACACAAACTTTACACACCCTACATAGTGTATTGTGACCATTATTGGGCTTTGAAGATTGATCACCCCCCATTATTAGTCAGCACCTCTAAAATTGCTAACCAACTCTATTATAAAGTTCTTATAAATAGTCTATTAATAACTAAATTGAGGATGATTTTATTTATTCCACATGCCTGACTCTGTTTAGGAAAAGTACTTCTAAAGTCTAAAGGACTAGGCAGGAGACCTCAAGTGGCCGCACCCCTTACTAGAGAGGTGGGGCTGCCAGGGTGTTTGAGTTGAGTGTCTGGATTACAGATTTAACAGACAAAAATTCCAACCGATTTAAAAAGATTTTACATCACCTTGTTTTCCCTTGCTTAATTTTTATATTGTTCCATTCAGCCTTATGCTTTCCCAGCATAAGGGAGTTTAGACAACATATTTGTTTTAGGAATATCCCAATCATTTAAAGGTTCCGATGGGAATGCAAACAAAAAACGTGAACGTATTTTACAACTTGAAAGATCGGAAATCTCTTCCACAAAGCCAAGACTCCTACATTAATTTTCTCTCCTTTCACCATTAAGCCAAGGATTGCAAAAAACATTAATCGGTGTTTATTTAATAAAAGACCTGCGCTTCCCAGTTCCAACACCAACGAGCAGTTTCAACAGGCCAGTCAACTTAAAGCAATCAAAAGCCACACCACCTGTGAGCTCAACCCAAACTTTTCTACCCTCAGAAAGCAAAACCTTAAGAAAAATAATCGCGCACATCGGCGATACTTAAGTATCACCTTAAAAGAAAAACACCAAAATCCCCAAATCTAATATCCATCTGAGTATGTTAAGGCTTGATTAGTTCAAATCAATTAGTTTTGGTTCCAAAATTCATTATAGAGTTAAGCTCACTAAGGTGCCAAGCCAGAGGAAGTTTCTTTCTAAAAATGCCGTAACGAACTAAGTTTATTAAGGTATTTAATAGTCTCACTCGACCAGTAGTTTTCAGATCTTAAGGCAGCTCTACCAGCAAGGAGACACTTAATAGGTAACGAAACACAAAACCGTATTCCCATACATCTTCAGAAACTGGTTTTCTAGCCCTTCTTCTAAACAAATTCCCCTTAGCCACCAGTATGTAAAGTTCTGGAAGCCCTCTATTTCTGCGTCTTCAGTGCTTTCCGAACCTAATCATACCCAGACTCTCCACAAGCAAACTAGGCTTTTCCTAAGCCTAGGGACTATCTTACTCTCGCAATTAAATCAACCCTCACCGAACTCGAGGTGGAAACTCACAAAAAAGTACCAACGTGTGCTTTGATTCTCAGTACTGGAACGCCTCAGTAAAAAGGCAATAACAGCGCCACGTATTGTTGCCCGCCACTTTCTCCCGCTAATTCCCGGGGGCAAATTATTTCCATAAAATAGTCTTGGCGACCTTTGTGGCCTTTTCTAATAGAATACTCTGAAAACAATTCTTGACTGGAAAACTCTAAGTTATCGGACAAAAAACGCTCCGCTTAAACCAAATACAAAACCTCGCCCAATCCCCTCTAACTAACGGGCCTAGAACTTAAGGCTATTTAAGTTTTCACATTATAAAGCCCAAGAACAGCCTAAATTCTGTTCTTTCAACGGCCGGTAAGATGGTCCCTCCGATAGCGTAAACACTGGCCAAGAACAGCGTCTTTCTTCTTCCAACCCACCACGCGGTCTGCGAGGCGCGGCCTGCGGCAAGTCGAGCCCGCGCTCACGCGCGGCCCCTCCGCCATTTTGTGCCTCTGGCAGCGCGCCCAGCCCGCCAGCCCAAGATGGCTGCGGCGGCCCTTCACAGGAAGGCATCTGCGAAATAAGATACCGCTCCCCTCCCCCAACACCGAGGGTACGCAGCGGCCATTTTTAATCTTCCCTACCCCCATAACGGAAAAAACGGTCGTTTCGGGCACAAGGCCACACAAACCCGCCGAACGCACTCCTCAGTGCCAGCCTGATTTCGCGACTAAAGATACTACCCACAAGGCCTTGTTGAAACCTCGTCTGCCCCTCCTTCCGGCTTCAGACTTCGGGGCCTAAAACATCTCTGCCTCCAGACCTCAGGCCGATGGGCCTAGAAAGACAGAAGAAGCTGGGACCACACAGCCGCCCCCTACACCACTTCTACGTACCCGCTCGCCGTAGTTCTGTTCGCCGCTGTCGCTCATGACTCCTGGCTGCTGACGCCGCTCGATGTGCTTCAATGAAGCTGCCAACCTCTTGCGCCTTCTTATAGAGGCTCCGCTGCAGCCTCACACGACGCACCGATTTCCGAGCCGCTCACAACTGAAGCGCTCCGCGCCGCCTCCGCACCGGCTCTACCTCCACCGGACGTGACGCGACGCTCCCTAGCCGGGCTCCTCCCCGCCCAGAACGCGCGCATTCTCGGCCCCGCCCCTTCGCGCTCTATTTTTCTCTCCCTAGCGACGGCGCCGCCTGAACCGGACGTGACGTGAACCCCGCCCCTCGCGCGGCTCCACCTGGGGCTCAGGGCCTCAAAGAGGCGGGAAAGATAGCGTCCGGGTTGGCTTGTTTTGCCGGCGCCGCCAGGCACAGTATGTAGCCTATCTCGACTGACTGTCCCCTGGAACTTTACAGAGAAAGAGTCAAAAGCCAGGATGGAAGGAGATGCTCTGCTTTCCCCATCCTTTATTCCTTTTTGTGCTTTGCTTCTGTTTCGTTTTGTGCCTTTCCTTGGTAGGAGAGGTAAATATCTGTACGTTGGGTTTCTACTTTACTTTTTATTTAATCTTAGTTGTACATTTATTTTTCCTGAATAAACCTTCATTTTTAAAAAACAGATCCTGAAACACAAGAATCAGATACAATATCTATTCTAAAGAAAGTAGTGATGTAATATAGGATTGTTAAACCCGTAATTACAGACGATAATTTAAGTGCTAGAGGCATGTACGACTACAGTGGTGTCACAAGGCACTGGTAGCCAAGAGTACACGAGTATATAAGAGCCCAAACTCTGAAGATGGATACTTGATCTCTCTGTGCCTCAGTATTTCCGTTCATCAAAAAGAAAGGATGGTAACTGATTTTTAAAAAAAATAACTTTATTGGCTTGGCGCCTATAGCTCTACCGGCTAAGGCGCCAGCCACGTACACCTAAGGTGGCGGGTTCAAATCCCCAGCCCGGACCCGCCAAACAACAATGACGGCTGCAACCAAAAAAAAAATAGCTGGGTGTTGTGGCGGGCGCCTGTGGTCCCAGCTACTTGGGAGGCGGAGGCAAGAGACTCGCTTGAGCCCAGGAGTTGGAGGTTGCTGTGAGCTGTA
>CAUYTI010087618.1:0-27488 GCA_963575145.1 Galago senegalensis | reverse complement strand
GGACCCGCCAAACAACAATGACGGCTGCAACCAAAAGATAGCCGGGCGTTGTGGCGGGCGCGTGTGGTCCCAGCTACTTGGGAGGCGGAGGCAGGAGACTCGCTTGAACCCAGGAGTTGGAGGTTGCTGTGAGCTGTAATGTCACAACACTCTACCCAGGGGGATGGCTTGAGGCTCTGTCTCAAAAAAAAAAAAAAAAAAAAGACAGACAGGGGGAAGACACAGCACGTGATCAGCAGCTGGAAGGAGAAAGGTGACAGTCAAACCAGTACTAAGAGCTGCTAGTCACTGATGGGTCATTATATTCCAAAGATTTTTATACTGTGTCTAATTTAATCCTTACAACCTTTCCAACCTTCCATCTATTTTGTACAGATGAGAAAAACGAGGTCCAGAGGAGTTAAGTAACTTGCCCAAGGCAATACAGTTGTAAAGTTATACCTGGGATTTAGGACTGTCTGATTCCAAAGCCAACAGCCTTTTTTCACTTTACGTTTTATTTTGTTTATTTATTATTATTTTTATGAGACAGAGTCTCATTTTGTCATCCTTGGTGGAGTGCCATGGCTTTATAGCTCACAGCAACCTCAAACTCTTAGGTTCAAGAGTTCCTCTTGCCTCAGCCTCCCAAGTAGCTGGGGCTACAGGTGCCCGCCACAATGCCTGGCTATTTTTTGTTGCAGTTGTCACTGTTGTTTAGCTGGCCTGTGAGTTTGAACCTGCCAGCCTCGGTGTCTGTGACTGGTACCGTAACTACTGTGCTATGGGCACCGAGCCCTTTTTTTTGATTTGAGACAGTCTCACCTTTTTTTTTTTTTTGAGACAGAGTCTCACTATGTTGCCTTCAGTAGAGTGCCATGGTGTCACAGCTCACACAACCTCAAACTCTTGGGCTTAAGCACTTTTCTTGTCTCAGCCTCCCAAGAAGCTGGGACTACAGGCACCTGCCACAACATCCGGCTTTTTTTTTGGTTGCAGTTGTCTTTGTTGTTTAGCAGGCGTGGGCCAGGCTTGAACCCGCCAGCCTTCGTGCATGTGGCTGGTGCCCTACTGAGCTATGGGAGCCCACCACAACCTCCGGCTATTTTTTTGTTTGTTTGTTTGTTTAGCAGGACCAGCCAGGTTTGAACCCACCAGCCCCGGTGCATGTGGCCAGTGTCCTAACCACTGAGCTATGAGAGTCCAGCCTAGAGACAGGGGTCTTGCTCTTGCTCAGGTTGGTTTCAAACTCTTGAGCTCAAGCAATCTACACGCCTTGGTCTCCCAGAGTGATAGAATTGCAGGAGTAAGCCACTGTGCCCGGCCTTATATTTTATTTTAAAATAATTCACCTGAAGAAAAGCTGAAGGAAAAGCACAATAAACACCTTCATCTAGAATCCACCAACATTTGCCCAAATTTACTTTGTCTTCTCTAAGTATATATTATTGTTATAATGTTAAATCTTTTGAGAGTAAATTATAGACCAAAATAGTCCAAAGAACTTTCTACAAAAGAGGGAAATGTTCCGTATCTGCACTGTCCCATGTGGTAGGTACTAGCCACATGTGGCTATTTAAATTCAAGTTAACTTAAATTCAAACTACTGCATTAAAAAACACAGTTATAGGCTTGGCACCTGTGGCTCAAGTGGCTGAGGCACCAGCCACATACACCTAAGGTGGCAGGTTTGAATCCAGCCCAGCCCGCCAAACAACAACGATGGCTGCAACCAAAAAATAGCCGGGCGTTGTGGTGGGCGCCTGTGGTCCCAGCTACTTAGGAGGCTAAGTCAGGAGACTCTCTTGAGCCCAGGAGTTGGAGGTTTCTGTGAGCTGTGATGCCACAGCACTATACCCAGGGGGACAGCTTGGGGCTCTGTCTCAAAAAAAACAAAAACAAAAACACTTATAGATATTACACACTTTTTTTTTTTTTTTTGAGACGAAGCCTCAAGCTATTAAAGAGTTATGGAAGTTTAACACAGATACAATACCATTACCTAATACATAGTCATATTCAAATTTGGCCACCTGTCCTGATAATGTCTGCTGTACCAATTTCCTCCTTCCACCCCAATCAGGGGCCATACACAGCACTCAGCTGTCATTTTTGTCTCCTTTTATCTAGATTCTCAGCCTTTCATTGTCATCCATGACATTGACGTTTTTGAAGAATACAAGCCAGTTGGGTTTTTTTTGTTTTGTTTTGCAGTTTTTGGCTGGGGCTGGGTTTGAACCCATCACCTCCGGCATATGGGGCCAGTGCCCTACCCTTTTGAGCCACAAGTGCCCCCTAAGCCAGTTGTTTTTTAAAATGAGTAAGTTCTAAAAATCAGCTATACAACACTGCTTATAGTTAATCAACACTACTGGACATGTAAAAGTTTAAGAGGGTAGAACTCATGTTCTCTGCTCATACCACATTTTTTTAAAATTATTAATTTATTTTTGCTGTTGTTGCAGTTGTCATTGTTGATTTTAGCTGGCCTGGGCTTAGTTTGAACCCGCCAGCCTGGGTATATGTGGCTGGCACCCTATCTACTGAACTATAGGTGCCACCCACAATTTTTTTTTTTTTTTTTGTAGAGACAGTCTCATTTTATCACCCTTGGTAGAGTGCCATGGCGTCACACAGCTCACAGCAACCTCCAACTCCTGGGCTTAGGGGATTCTCTTGCTTCAGCTTCCCAAGTAGCTGGGACTATAGGTGCCTGCCACAATGCCTGGCTATGTTTTTGTTGCAGTTTGGCCAGGGCAGGGTTTGAACCTGCCACCCTCGGTATATGAGGCTGGCGCCCTACCCACTGAGCCACAGGCACTGCCCCACAATTTTTTTTTTTTGTAATGTCTCTTAACTTAGGCTTTCCTGATGTTTCCTCATGATTAGATTCAACATATGTACTTTGGGCAATACTATCTTAGAAATGATGTGTCTCTGTCAATATATACCATCAGGGCAAAGCCCATGACCCCAAAACCCAAAGGAAATATCAGAAATCAACCAGAGAGAAGGAGGTTTCTCCTTACCTAGAAATTTTCAATGGCTGCCTTATCACTGCTTGGAAAAAACCAAACTCCTTAGTAAGGACTGAAGGGTTTTGGGCCCTACCTTGCTGCCTCGTCTCCAGCCACAAGGTATGACTCAGAGCTCCCCCAAAACATGCAAGCCTCTTCTTTCATATCCTGTGTCTTTTCCTTCCACACCCACTCACCTGGTGAACTCATCCTCCTCGCTCAAGCATCACCTTCTCCAGGAAGGTTTCTGTGATTTCATCAGACTGAACTGCCCTTCAGACCGTCCTCTGAAAAACTTTTGTACAGACCCTCTTTGTAGGCAGCATTTACCATCCTGCAATTACCTATGTGCCTACCTCCCCGTCATCAATTATGTAACACATCAGTTTTGAGCACCTACTATGTGCCAAGCACTATGACAGGTGCTTGGAATACAAGAAGTCACACCTGATCACTTCCCCCTGGAACTTGTGGTCTAGCAGAGCAGGAGACATTTAAGCAGTTACAAAAGTGTCACCACAGGGCCTACTGTGTATAAGCTCTGGCACCCAGAAGGAGCTCAGTAAATGTTTGCCCAATGAATGAATGCCACCATAATGGAGACAACACTGAAGGTGTGGGCACGCTGGGCTGGGGAGGGTAAGATGGGTTACCTGGAGGCCAATGGACAACCTGTTGACCCCTGCTGCCCCGAATGCCGCCAGCCTGGAGCCTGGGGCCGAAGAAGGATTAGCCTCCAATGTGACTTCGGAGTCTGCAGGCAGGTAGGACGACTGTGCCACCGCCTCCAGGACAGCAGCCACAGTGTGAGGACTGGCCAGACTGGGGGTTCCTCCACCAAAGAAAACAGACTCCACCCTGTTGGATGAGGATGGAGATGAGATCTGAGGGAGCCCTCTGTATCTGTTCTGTTTACCCTCCCAAATTAATTCCCAAGACCCTGCCTACCGCCCTCAGTACACACCGTCGCACCCCGCTGAGCCGCAGCAGCGTCTGAGCCTCTGTCACCAGACACTTCCGCATGGCAGCCTCCTCTACGCCGCGGGGGATGTACTTGTTGAAGTTGCAGTAACTACAGCGCTTCTCACAGTAGGGCCACTATGGGGAGGGGGTGTATGCGGAGGGTTAGGGGTGACTCTGGACTGCCCTGGCCACTTCTTTTTTTTATTTTTTTCTCTTTTTTCTTTTTATTTATTTATTTTTTTTTTTTTTGCCCTGGCCACTTCAAGGGCTCAGGCACACACTTCCTCCTCCCCATTGAGATCCATCAATCGTGGCTACAGCATCACATAATTCCCCAAAGCAGGTCACACTGGGGTTATTATGCCCACTTCAATATCACACTTGGCTAAGGTCACCGAGTTGAAAAATGCCAGACACCAGGTTTCTGCACCAAGCCATTTCCCTGCCAGGACACCGGGTCTCACCCTAGACCACGTCTAGGGATTGGCAAGGACTGCAGGTGGATTCACCGAGGGACAAGCCGCCACTTTGGACCGCCCCACTCACGTGCACGTAAAGCGCCGCGCGCCGGCTCTCGGGCTCAGGACGCGGGGATCCTCCCGCGCCCTCCACGCGGCGGCGCCGCTGTGCCGCTTGGGCCGCCGCTGCCCAGCTTCGGGCCCGGGTTCCGGGGAGAGCCATGGCGCCAGACGCGGCGCGCGGCAAGGATCCGAGCCTGACACGCGCCCAGGACCGCGGTGTATGCAACTACCAGACCAGAGGGCCGCTCGGCGGAAAAGGGGCTGCGTGACCGCGCGCCGCGTCCTGCGTCGCGCAGAGAGGGTCCTGGGCCGCGGGTCTGTGGCGCCACCTGCCGGGCACTGGTGCACCCGCCGCCGCTTCCTGTCGGTTTCCAAGGACGTGCGGCAGGCAGGCTGTTGGCTGGCCTTTTGGCACCCTGTCCGGAGCGAGTTCCCTGACTCATCCAGGAGCTCTTAGTCCGTTCAGTCAGTTCCTTCACATTTTATGTGCCTTGGCTCAGAGCTGGGCGCTGGGGACATTTAAGTGCATAAGACCAGGTTTCTGGGGCGGCGCCTGCGGCTCAGTGGGTAGGGCGCCAGCCCCATATACCGAGGGCTGGTTTGAACCCAGCCTCTGCCAAACTGCAACAAAAAAATAGCCGGGCGTTGTGGCGGGCGCCTGTAGTCCCAGCTACTCGGGAGGCTGAGGCAAGAGAAGCGCCTAAGCCCAGGAGTTGGAGGTTGCTGTGACACCACGGCACTCTACCAAGAGCGACAAAGTGAGACTCTGTCTCTTAAAAAGAAAAAAAGACCAGGTTTCTGTCTGACAGAAGAGAGGCGAATCAACGAGCTGGGACAGGCAGTTAATTCAGTGCCTGCGGGACATCAGGCCAATGTGCTTAGTGTCATGATGGGCGGTCTCTGATGACAGTGTGGGAGTCAGCGCCAGGGCTGGATCTCCAAGGAGCAGAAAAACCCAGGGGAAATTTGCTTGTCCAGGAGAGTACACTGACCAGGTTTGTCCAGCCGTGGCATGCTGAGTGGAGAGTCAGAGGTGTATGTAGGTGAGACTGGGTGCAGGTGAAGGGCTGGGAAAGCTGGCACCTGAAGAAGTGTCCCATGAACTGGAAAGATCATGGCCTTTGGAGTCAGACACTGCAGGACTTCTCCCGGTGGCCTTGGACCAACCCAGTTCTCAACTCCCTTCCAGCTTACAGTTCTTAAGAAAAAACGTAGAAAGTGTTGAAAATGCAACATCCTGAGATAAGGATTGACTGGCCAGAACAGCCATGTTCTGGTCTGGTCTCCTCTAGAAAGAGGATGAACTTCAGAGCTTTAGCCCAAATGTCATGGGGCTCCATGGTATACAACACAGCATGGGCTGATTTCTGGGGTCCCCTAGCTGTAGTACAAGTGGAGCATACCTAGATGAGGCTCCATCTGCCTTAGTAGCTTTCCTGGGCCTTAGGGGGAGCCTATCCATAAGCAATAAACCTGCAGCATGTAACTGTGTAGGGTGGTCTGCCTCACCAGACTCAGAAGATGGTAACCAGTGCTCAGTGAAACCGCGTCCCAGACAGCTGGGTTCTAATCCCAGCTGTGTGACCTTGAGCACCTGACACTGAACCTCCTGAGTTTCAGTTTCATCATTTGTTTAGTGGGACCAACGATAGGGTTGATAGAGGTTGCTCTGCCCATCAGGGAAGCCCCAGGTTTGCTGCTAAAAAATAAATAAATATAGCCAGGCATTGTGGCGGGTGCTTGTGGCCCCAGCTACTCTGGAGGCTGAGGCAAGAGAATTGCCTAAGCCCAGGAGTTGGAGGTTGTGAGCTGTGACGCCACAGCACTCTACCAAGGGTGATAAAAAGTGAGACTGTGTCTCAAAAAAATAAATAAATAAATACAGTAGAACCTCTATAAATTGACCACCCAATGGACTGTAAGAAAGTAGTAAACATATGGAGGTGGTCAACATAAGAAACTAGGCCAGGGTGGCACCTGTGGCTCAGTGAGTAGGGCACCGGCCCCCATATACTGAAGGTGGCGGGTTCAAACCCGGCCCGGCCAAACTGCAACAAAAAATAGCCGGGCGCTGTGGCGGGTGCCTGTAGTCCCAACTACTTGGGAGGCTGAGGCAAGAGAATCACCTAAGCCGGGGAGTTGGAGGTTGCTGTGAGCTGTGACACCACAGCACTCTACCCAGGGCAATAAAATGAGACTGTGTCTCTGAAAGAAAAAAGAAACTAGACCATTGTACTGATATGCACATGTGGTACATGTCTGATCTATGAAAATTAGGTTTATTTGAAGAGGTTAAGGAGGTGGTTAATGTAGGGAGGCGGTCAACTCTGGAAGTTCTACTGTAAATGAGAAGTAAAAATTGGGTTGGAGAACTGAGGGATGGAGGATGAGAAGTGACAATTAAAGGGTATGGGCTGGTTTGTTTTTTTTTTTTTGAGGTGATGGTAATGTTTAAAATTGGGGTAATGGTTGCATCTATCTGTGAATATACGAAAAACCACTGAACTGTAGACTTTAAATCAGTTAGGATGGTATTTGAATTATATCCCAAACTGTTAGCAGAAAAAAAGAATACTTCTTACTGGGCTAATCTGGCAAGATGTGAGAAAGAAGTAAGTTGAGTATAGCCTAAAAGTTAAAAATTGGGTTGTTATCACAAAGGGATACCAAGGGTAAGTGTTAAGTTAGAGAGTGCACACCAAATTGTTCAGCATTGTCATTGACAAGGAACAGGAGGGCCGAAAGTACTAGTTTCCCTTCGTTCTCTTCCATTCTCCATCCCACAGTAGCTGCCAAGACAGCACACCAGTAAGAGACCAGTCAAAGAAAACAGAGAAGCTCTTTATGCCAAATCACAAAGACAGACCAGGGGAAGGGGGATGGGCAGGAGGTGGGCCTGAGAGGAGCCCTCCTCCCCCTTTATTCACAGATTTAAATGTCGTTCCATCTGCTCTCGAAGTTTGAATTTCTGGACCTAGAAGAAAGACAAAAGCATGAGAGTCAGGCTCGGCCTTTGCTAGAGTGACCAACTGTCTTGGTTTGCCTGGGACTGAGGCTGTTAGTGCTAAAATAAGTCTAGGGAAGACCCAGAAGGGGTGACTCGGTCTCCCCACCGCCAGCCTCTTGACAGATTCTCTTGCCCATTGCCAAAGGAGGCTTTCTGCACCTGGGTCCCCAGATCCCAGACTTGCCCTGCCCCTCCCAGTCCCCACCTTACACACCTTTCCTGAGACAGTGAGGGGGTAATTTGTGACAAACACGATGTATCGGGGAATCTTGAAGTGGGAGATCTGCAGAGCAAAGGGAGGTAAGGTGTGAGGCTGGGAAGGTCATGGGGCTAGAGGTGGGGGACCACCAAGGGCTCGCCTGACTGGGGAGTCAGTTTGAACAAGGGTGGAGCAACCCCCACCCTGGGGTTAGCTGGCAAGAGGAGGTGGGTGAAGAACTGAGCAGCAATCAGGTTGTGGTGGGCTGAGGCTCCCACCTTCCCTTTGCAGAAAGCTTTGATCTCCTCTGCTGTGGTCTTCTCTCCATCCTTCAGCCGAATGCAGGCACAAATTTCCTCCCCCATCCTGTTGTCCTTCACTCCCACCACCTTCCAGGGGCAGAGACAAATATTGGACATCACCATCTTCATGGGTGTGTCCCGCTCCCAGGGTACCCCCTGGGCTCTGCTAGGCTGGGTGCCTCACCTGCACTTCCTGCACCTGCGGGTGTGTGTGAAAGAAGTCCTCGAGTTCTGCGGGGTAGATGTTCTCACCGCCCCGGATGATCATATCCTTGGAGCGACCCACGATCTTGCAGAAGCCTTGCTCGTCCATCGTGGCAATGTCTCTGTAAGGAAATCCCAGGCACAATGGCCTCTCATCTCTGCCCCATCTGCTCACTTGCTCCCTTATCAAGCACCTCCTATGTGTCTTCCAGTGCTCTAGATTCTGGGAGACACAGTAGGAACAAGACATAGTCCCTGGGGCTCGGTGCCTATAGCTCAACTGGCTAAGGCGCCAGCCATGTACACATAAGGTGGTGGGTTCGAATCCCCAGCCCGGACCCGCCAAACAACAATGACGGCTGCAACCAAAAAATAGCCGGGCGTTGTGGCAGGTGCCTGTGGTCCCAGCTACTTGGGAGGCAGAGGCAGGAGACTCGCTGAGCACAGGAGTTGGAGGTTGCTGTGAGCTGTAATGCCATGGCACTCCACCCAGGGGGACAGCTTGAGGCTCTGTATAAAAAAAAAAAAAAAAAAAAAAGACATAGTCCCTGGAACTTAACAGTCTAGTAGGGAAGGCAGACAGAAAGAAACCAACACCTATAACATTCTCTCTCTCAATATATCTGTACATAACGCTTTTCATGGCTGGCTTCATTTTTTCGTTTTTTTTTTGTTTGTTTGTTTGTTTGCTTTTTCTTTTGAGACAGAGCCATGGCCTCATAGCTCACAGCAACCTCAAACTCTTGGGCTCAAGAGATCTCTTGCCTCAGTTTTTTTCACATTTATAGAGACAGGGTCTCACTCTTGCTCAGGCTGGTCTGGAACTCAGGAGTTCAAGCAATCCACCCATCGCTCAAGCGATGCCTCCCAGAGTGCTAGGATTACAGGCGTGAGCCACCACGCCCAGCCTCATTTTTTCATCTGGGTCTCAGCTCAAACGTTTCCAAAGGCCTTCTCTGACTACCCAACCTAAGGGAAACTCCACACCACAGCTGCCTTGTCTCTTATAACTCGATTTGATTTTCTCTGTGGTGCTTATCCATGTCAGGAATCATCTGTCTTCCTCCACCAGACCTGTGAGAAGTAAAAGCTTTCCGCTGGCCCACCAGCAGTGAGAATAGTGCTGGCACACGGGAGGTGCATAGAGAGAATATGCCAAGTTAGCAAAGGAGTGCTGGAATCTGGGCTCAGAGTCTGTGAACGCTGGTGTAGTGCACCACCCTTGTCATTTTCCTCTGTGTTACGGATGATTAGCCCTGCTGTGCATACACATTTTGGAAATTTAGTATCCAGGATGTGAGGGGGACACCCATGACCTCCCTGTGCTAGTTTAATGTTCCTTAGGCCCCCCTGGTCCAGTCAGAGCCTCCATCCCGCCCTGCCTTCTCACCCTGTCCGGTACCACTTGTCCTGACCGACTACTTCCTCCGTCTTCTCACGCTCGCCCCAGTAGCCCAGCATGACGCAGTACCCTCGGATGCACAGCTCCCCAGGAGCGTTCAGCTCTGCTAGTGTCCCCGCATCCCTGTTCAGGATCTGGGCCTGAGACAAGACAGCTTCAGGATAGATGGCCCCTGGGAATAGGGGAGGAGCTTTGTCTTCCCTCCCCCAAATAGTGAGGCCTCTTGGCTCTTCCCATTCCAGTCCAGAGAAGAGAGACAAAGGCTAGAGTAGACCCATCACTGGTCAGGGAACAGCTCAGGCCAGGGGTGCTGAGGAAATGGAGTGGGTAGGGGGCTGCCACAGAGAAAGCTGCCTGTGGAGTGCAAAGTCAGCTAAAGAATTATAAACTAGGTGGTAGAGAGGAGTCTCCTCTTCTCATTAGGCAGCAAATAAGCCAAAGAAGGTGGCATGGCAGCATCATGTGAACAGAAGAGGCAGAGCCTGGACGCCTAGTAGAGAAATGAGCTGTAGCGTCTGTGTGCCTCAGTGCCTACATCTGTGAAATGGGTAGAATTAATCCTGGCCCTATATAGCTTCCAAGGGAGCATCCCAGCAAGAGTGGCAATGAGGCTGTTGGACAACTGGGGGGAGGGGCCTCCAGTCTCTCCTTACTCACTCCATGTAGGATGGCTCTAGGGTAAGGCAGGGGGATCTGCACCAGGATAGAGGTCAGCCCCAAGGAAGCTGCTTGGGCATGTTGGACCATGATTCCCACAGGGGCAAGGAGGCAGGGGAAACCAGGTGTTGGCCTGCATAAAGCACCAGTATTAGAGAAGGAAAGGGGTGATGGCTGGGAATGTGAAATTGAGATGTGCTCTGAGGCAGCCTTTGAGGGACAAGGGACCCCCTCCAAAGGGACAAGCTGCTTGGGAAATTAAGTGTTTACGCCTAGTGAAAAGAGGAACTCTGCCCAAGTGAGAGGCAAGGGGGGTGAGGTTAAGTGAAGAAGGGTTGTGTAGGAAAAATCTCTGTGCTCTGGCTCCTCTTTGAGGCAACCGCGACTGCCCGAAACAGACAGTGGGCTTGGCAAAAACACACCTCAGACAGGAAGGGAGGCTGCGGAGAAGTTCAGCTGGCAGCTGCTCCTGGCCTCTGTTCCAGCTCTTCCCCTTTCATGCTTCAGCCCACAGAGAAAGCCCCAGCCAGGCCCAGCAAGACCCCGCTGCTGGGAGGTGCTCAGTATTCTGAGTGAGCTGTTTGGGTCTCTAACTGAAAGAAACAGATGTCCCTGGGAAGTGTGCCCCAGAGAGTGACAGGAGGTGGAACCTGGGGGTTTGGGTCAGAGGCTCACCTCTGTGTGAGGCATAATTCTGCCCACACTTTCTGCTTTCTGCTCCACAGTGTCCTCAGGGAAGTTCATGAAGGTCACAGGACTGTTCTCTGTGGTTCCATAAGCAACCTAGAGGGTCCAGAAGGAGTGTTGGGTGGGAGCTCAGGGACAGCACAGGGATGGGATGGGCTAACCTGGGGGAATAGGAAGGAACATATAAAAGAAGGGGAAAGTGGAGGGCAACTGGATGGTGGGGCAGAGACATCACTGGCGGGGTCAGGGTCATGAGGCAGAGGCACTGGATAGGTGAACAGACTAGATCTCCCCTCTGCAGGGGCCCCAGATCTGAAATAAAATTGAGGGCAGGAAAGGGAAGGCATTCTCTTCTCTCAATCCTGCTTCCCTGGAGCAGCCATACACCTATGCCTGTGGCTCCCACCATTACCAATACCCCAGACTTCTGTCCACATCCCCAGGCTGCTTCAGCCCCACCCTTCTGATTTCAGGCCACATCTCCCATCTCTCCCTTTCAAGCTGAAGTCCCCATAAACTTGATGAGAAAGCCAGCCTGCCTTGGCCCAGCTGAGAGTGGCACAGACATAACTTTCCCCCTGAAACCTGGGACAAGTGCCTGACCTTGAGGTAGGTGCCTTTCAAGCTCTGGAGAGTTTCCTGTAAATTTATTTCCATCAAAATAAAAATACAGCTAAAGCAGGGGTTTAAAAAGCCAGTGGCATCCCCCACCATCACCACCAAACTTCCAGTGGTTGGAACATCCTGAGCAACAGAAAAACCAGAGCCAGCCTTGGTGGAGCCTAAATGCCATCAAGGGATATTCTAGGCCAAGTATGACCCCCATTCTAGAGGCAAGGGATAGAAGTGTTTGGGAGAAAGGCACGGCCTGGAGACCAGGCACCCATTACTGGTATTGGTAAGGGGAGAGGAGATGGCTCCCCTGTGTTCTAGGTCGTCTCCAGTCAGCAGAGACACGGGACCTTTAATTCATCCCTCTCTCTTCACCAAGCTTTCCCTTACGTAGCAGGGGAAAAGCTGGCTTGGCTCTGGCACAGCTGGGGTTTGGTTCAACCTGGGGTCTGCCCCCCTCATTCACCCTCTCCCACATAGGGACAATACCCTGTGCCAGACAGCCTGGAGCTCACCCTGGGGCCTGAGCCATGACCCTGCCTGCTCACCCTCTTCTTTCCACAGGAATTCACACATCGTGGCTGGCAAATGGGCACATAGAAATCTGGCCTCTGGGGCAGGGCTGCCCGCAGAACTTAGCATCTGGCAGCCTGCACTGTCAAGGGTTTGTCCCTCGACCTGGCCCCTTGGTCCTTGTCCACCCCGCTCAACCCGTCCTCACAGTCCTAGGGTGACTGCTCAAGTGTGGACTCTGCCAAGTACACCTTGGCGCCACCTCGCTGCCACCCTAAGACCCCTGAGGGGCTGGTCCTGACCATTGGGGTTAGAGATAAGGGGATGGAGATGCTGGGGGGAGACTGGCATTCCCCACTTCCCACTTTTCTGGTTAGCCGTCACCCGTGGAAATGGGGAACAGGTTGTAGAGGACAGAAACCCAAGCCCAGGCCTGTGGAGCAGTGACGAGGGGTGGAGCCCAAGGGTGGGGAAGGAGCTCCCAAGGGTGGGGAAGGAGGCTTGGCTTGGGAGTGTCTAGCCAGAAGGGGGAGCCCGACGCCAGAGTGGCTCTCACGCTCCGCCGGCGCGGCACAAGAGCTCCATTAAAGCGCCGCCAGCTGGCGCACCGCGGCGAGACGCGCGTCCGGCGGTCCAGTCCCGCTTCCTCCCGCCTAGAGGCCAGGGCACCTGGCCGAGGTGGGGAGGGGAGGTGCATGGAGGCTCAAACTTGAGCAAACAAATAAGTTCAGGGAACGCCTCCCTGTCTCGGGTGTATGCGCGGGGCTTTAGACACACTCATTGCCACCCCCTGTCCCCCCAAGAAAAGCCTGGGGAAAAGAGGTGGGGAGATGAGCATCATATGAGAGCCAGGAGGAACAGGGAGCCGGGACTTAGGGTCCGCGGTGTCAGGCCTCTGCGCGCGGTCGCCCGCTAGGGGAAAGGCTCCCGCCCCCTTCCCCGTCGAGGGCGGGAGCGCATCTCTGGACGCGAGGGAGTTAAGCCCGGTGGCCTCGATGCTCCACGTAGGAGCTGGCTCAGTCGGCCGGCTGTGGTCAGGGCCACCTTATAAATAGGGCAGAAGACCCGAGAGCCCAGGACTTGCCGCTGCCCGCGCCCCGCTGCCGTCGCTGCCCCCAGCCCCGGCCCCGGGCATCCCGGCCATGGCCCGCCCGATGCTCTTGCTCAGCCTCAGCCTCTTGGCCGGTCTGCTGCCAGCGCTGGCCGCCTGCCCCCAGAACTGCCACTGCCACGGCGAACTGCAGCATGTCATCTGTGACAAGGTGGGGCTGCAGAAGATCCCCAAGGTGTCAGAGAAGACCAAGCTGCTTAATCTACAGCGGAACAACTTCCCGGTGCTGGCTGCCAACTCTTTTCGGGCCATGCCGAACCTCGTGTCGCTGCACCTGCAGCACTGCCAGATCCGCGAGGTGGCCGCCGGCGCCTTCCGTGGCCTCAAGCAGCTCATCTACTTGTATCTGTCCCACAACGATATCCGCGTGCTGCGCGCTGGAGCCTTTGACGACCTGACCGAGCTCACCTACCTTTACCTGGACCACAACAAGGTGACGGAGCTACCCCGGGGGCTGCTCTCCCCGCTGGTCAACCTCTTCATCTTACAGCTCAACAACAACAAGATCCGAGAGCTACGCCCAGGCGCCTTCCAGGGCGCCAAGGATCTGCGCTGGCTCTACCTGTCTGAAAACTCACTCAGTTCCCTGCAGCCCGGGGCCCTGGATGATGTGGAGAACCTTGCCAAGTTCCACGTGGACAGGAACCAACTGTCCAGCTACCCTTCTGCTGCTCTGAGCAAGCTGAGGGTGGTGGAGGAGCTGAAGCTGTCCCACAACCCCCTGAAAAGCATCCCTGACAATGCCTTCCAGTCCTTTGGCAGATACCTGGAGACCCTCTGGCTGGACAATACCAACCTGGAGAAGGTGAGCCCCTGGGTGCCGAGCTCTGCCCTGGCTCCTTCTTTGGGAGCCATGGCCACAGCTGGCACCATCCTCTACCCCCAGATTCCTTGTCCCTCTGGCTATCTCCAAGGCTAGGAGCTGGGCCACCTCTGTTGCTCACCTAGTTACATCCCCACCCTAATCCCTGCCAGTCTCAGCCACTGTGCTCCGGGCACTCCAATTTATAAAAGGAATGGGACTGCCTTGGCCTCACAAATAGCTCCTTAGGAGGCATCTCCAGGGCTTCCAAACCTCCCACTGTGAGCAGTAGCCACCTCTTCCTGTTGGGCCTTTGCCCCTCCCCTGCTGTTTTTCCTGTCTCCAGTAAACCTACCACCCCATAAAGAAAGGTTTGTTTATTGAGGAGCCTTCTAGAGGCACTAAGCAAATCAAGCCCACAAAGAGACCCTGTTTCTGGTGGGAGCTGTGCATGTATGCTAAGGTGGAGTGGGGGGCCGGGGAGTGAGGGGGGAGCAAATCTCTGAGGAAGATCTGCTCCATGCCCCACGGGTACTCTGGTGGATGGCCCCACCAGATCCACATTCACACAAGCCAATACATTCAATTGAGTAGGAAGGTCAAGGCATGGGGACCAAGGGCTCCCCCGGGCTGCAGGCGTGGTGTTCATGGAGGCAAAAGCAAGGGCACCATTGTTGCATGGTCCCAGGAGTCTCCCCACAGGGAAGACTGGTTGTGTCTCACTGTTCCTAGACTATTGACTGCCCATTGCCCACCCCAGTCACCTGGCCCCTCTCCTGTGTGCATCCTCACTCAGTTCTTACTCCCCTGGGTACCTGGTATCTGGCCAGGTAGGGCTACCATGGATTGGAGTGAATCCCTTTTGGTAAACTGGAAAGTCACTCTTCAGCCAAGACATTTGGGTGGGGAGCAGGGCACAGGCATGGAGATGAGGGCAGAATCCTACCTGGACTGAAGCCAACCTTGGTCTGAGAGGATAGAGCCTGTGAAGCCAGCTCTTCTTCAGCCCCGGCCCCGTCCTAGCTGAAGTCAGAGTCCCCTGTCCAGAGTGGTCTTTCAGTGGGCAGTAGAACAGCAAGTCAGGGGTTGACTTGGGGCAAGGGAGGCCAGACAGGAACTGTGGTGTGCGGGCCAAGATGTGGGCACCAATAGAACGTTTCCTCTGGAGCCATCCCCTGGCCAAATGCTCCATCAAGATGGCTCCACAAATAATGTCTGGCAGCCAGGAAAGGAGCAGTGAGGACAGAGCTGGGGGAAGTCCCTGGACCCTGGGGCTGTGGGGAGCCTGGCCCGCTGCCCACTCCACCAAACATGGACTGGGTTCACTGTGTACCAGTTGGCTGCTGGGGCCAAACTCTGGCTGTCTCAGCAGTCCCAGTGTTTGTGCAGGGAGTGTGGTGCCAGTGGATGAGGGCCCGGGTGTGGTCTTGTGGCTACTGTTTACATGCTAGCATGACCCTGGGCAAAGGATGGAACTTTTTCCATTTTCCCATCTACATATTGGAAATAAACCTTCAGCTCAGCACCCATAGCACAGTGGTTAAGGTGCTGGCCACATGCACTGAGGGTGGTGTGTTCAAACCCAGCCCAGGCCAGCTAAACAACAATGACAACTGCAACAAAAAAATAGCCAGGCGTTGTGGTGGGTGCCTGTAATCCCAGTTACTTGGGAGGTTGAGGCAAAAGAATTGCTTAAGCCCAAGAGTTTGAGGTTGCTGTGAGCTGTGACACCATAGCACTCTACCGAGGGTAACATAGTAAGATTCTGTCTTAAAAAAAAAAAAAAAAAAGGAAATAACCCCCCTATCTCAAAATCAATTGTGTGAATTGGAGCTTCTGAGTCCACTTGGTCATGCTGCTTTGAAGACTGGGAAACTCCTCAAGGTGCCATTACTCATGTCCAGGGAAGGACCCTACCCCTCTGAGGTGATTGAGCTGGGAGAGGCTGGACACTAGAACTGGGGTGCTCACTCATGCCGTCTTGCTCCCCAGTTCTCTGATGCTGCCTTCCTGGGTGTGACCACGCTGAAACATGTCCACCTGGAGAACAACCGCCTGACCCAGTTGCCCTCCAACTTCCCCTTTGACAACCTGGAGACCCTCACCCTCACTAATAACCCCTGGAAGTGTACCTGCCAGCTCCGGGGCCTTCGGCGGTAAGAACACCCCCATGTCAACCCCCAGAGCCCTCCCTTGTGTGACAGAGGGCCCTGCGTTAAGACGTCTTGGGCATACATCCTAAATATGATACCTCATAGGCATGGGACCCTCGGAGCCTTTGTAAAATGAAGATGACGGCCCCAGACTATGCTGGGGTCAAGTTGATCTCCACCCCATAGCTTACTGTCCCTTGCCCCAGCATGTTCACATCTCTCTCAACCCCAGCAAATCTCTGTTTCTCCAGGTGGCTGGAAGCCAAGGCCTCCCGCCCAGATGCCACTTGTGCCTCGCCTACCAAGTTTAAGGGCCAACACATCCGTGATACAGACGCATTCCGTGGCTGCAAGTTCCCCACCAAGAGGTCCAAGAAAGCTGGCCGTCATTAAACAGGTGGGGGCCAGATGAACAGGTCCCCCATTTCCTCTCTGGAGATACCAGCACGTGAGCTGGTCTCTCCCAGGATGGCCACTCTGCTTGCAGAGGCAGGCAGACCTTCCACTTTTGTAGGGAGAGGAGGGGAGGGCTGGTGCCCCCTCAAAGGGAGGAAGAAATACTCCCACCATCTCTCCAACCATCCTCTGGGTTGTTGGGATTCTGACATTGATCCTTGCCTCACTGCAGGTCCTGACCCAGCCAGTCCTGGTGACTGGCCTCTGCCTTCCGCCAGAGAGACTACTGACCTCCCCGCCTCCACCTCTGCCCTCTCCTCACAGCCTCTGCTGATACGCAGAGCTGCCTGCACCTAGACGTGTCCTGGCAGGGGGCCGCAGGTACTCCCAGACCAACCAGCTCCACTTGACAGTGTCCTGGGAGGACACAGAGGCTCTCCCCCGCCATCATGCCCCCTCGGCTCCTCTCAGAGAAGCTGTTGCTGAGACCCCCCAAGTCCATTGAAACCAGAATGGAGTGGTCATCAGGATGACCACCCTTCCAGAATCATCCTTCCACTGCCCCTCTTTCCCTGCCATGCAAAAAACCCCCACCATATCCTTGCCCCACCTCTTGCTTCCAGAAAGGGTCTTAAGTCCATACCCCAACTCTGCCAGCCCTCCCTGCCAGGACATTCTAGCAGGACACCGGTGCTTTGCTGCCCATTCCCCTGTGCTGCATTTCTTCCCCCAATTTCTATAAATATAAATGTATGTATGTATGTATCATATTCACTCCGCTGCCGCCTATCTCCCTGACTTGCCAGGTGCTGATGAAGTCAGACTGTCTTTTCTCACATCTTCTCTTGGAAGGAGGGCTGGCTGAAAGTCTCCCTTGGATATCTGGCCTGGGCTGGTCTCCATGCCTGTCAATTTATCCTCACCCTGGGCCGGGGCTGCCCTCTGCCCACAGGCCCAGCCCGGCTACCACTCACCACCAGCTCTTTCATATTCATCTTGTTGATGATGGCTCGGACCAGCTCTGGGGGTGCAGGGGACCCAGCAATCACACCTGAATCAGAGAAAGGGCTGATACAGCTCTCCCCTCCTCAGTGGAGCCCCTCCACCTACAGTGCATTCCAGGGAAGAACATTCTTTCTCCTCTGACCCTGAACCTTGGGCTGGTGTCCAAGGACACTAGGGATTTGCTTCCCTCCCATCCACGTTTCTACAGTGCCCTTTCCGTCTTCTAAATAAAAGACTGGGTACATGTCTAGCTCACCCAGCCCATTCCTCAGGGAGGAAGCAGCCCCCTCCCCATGCCTGGCTGTCCTTGGCCCCACCCCACCTCCACACATGGACGAGATGTCATAACTGGAGAAGTCTGGCTGGTTCAGAATGTCCACGTACATGGTGGGGGTGCCGTACAGGATGGAGCCTCTGTATGGGGGGGGGTCTCACAATTAGGCTTGGAAGTGAAAGGGAACTCCCTCTTTTCGCCTCCCCCCAAGGCTGAAGTTGTGGGGAACAGGCAGGAGAAGCTTTTGAGGCAGAAAGTGGTCCTTTCCTGGGGGCCCTCCCACTACCCCAATACCCAGGTCTGCTGGCTGGAGGAGCAGATGCCTTGGAAAGGCATCAGGGCACAGGAGTGAAGAATAGGAGGGTGTGATGGGCCCAGGGGTACTGATGCCTACCTCTCTTTGCTGATGGCCTCTAGTGCCTTCTTGCCATCAAAGACTGGAGAAGACAAGATGAGGGTAATACCGTGCATCACACACACCATTGTGCCCCCCACAGAACCTAGGCAGTGGTACAGGGGGGTAGGCAGGATCACCCGCAGCTCCTCTGGTGTCTGGAGATGGAGACAGGAGGCTGGGTTTATTGTGGAGCCAGAAGCCCCAGAAGCCAGTTCTTCTAGCTAGCAAGGGGTGCCCAGCAAGCCCTCCACCCCTGCCTAAACACTTCCCTCTCCACAGCCTTGCCCTAGACCAGGCCCCACTTCACCTTCAGATGCAGTTTCAGGCGTTCCCCTATCATGTTGGAGTTGTTGACAATGTTGTAGTGGGAGAGAGTGGCCCCCTTGGGGCTGCCTGTCGTCCCCTGCCAAGACAAGCAGGTGACAACTTGCTCTCCCTTTTCTCCCTCTCCTTCCCACCTGGGGCCACTGCCTGGAAGAGCCCTGGACTTGGAGTCAAGAGCCCAAGATTGTTGTCCATGTCCACCTGTTTATTCTGTATACACACAAAAGGTTCACCACAGTGCCAGTTATCAGGGTCCAGAAATGCAGAAGGTAAAATCCCTATCCTTGTACCCATCACAGTGTGGCTCAGAGGATTCAGCGGCCCATGACGGACTGAGCTTCATGGGCTTGGGCAGATTACCTCTCTGGGCCTTGGATTACCCAATGGCCATATGAGAGGCTGACTCCACTTGCTCCGGCCCTTGGTGGCTCAGTGAATCTGCACTCACTGGGAGTAAGAGGACTGGGGTGCAGGGCATGTAACAAGGACACCAGTTGCTGATGTTTGCCAGAGCAGTGAGGACAACTGAAGGCTGGTCTCAGGAAAGAGTGCCTGCTCTCCTAACTTCCTCTGCTGTCTTTCATTCCTGGGGAAGGGTCACAGGGGCAGGGGGCATGGGACCTGGAGACCTCTGCCCTACCGAGGTGAACTGGATATTGATGGGGTCATGGCAGGACAGGAATTGCTGGGTGTGCCGGAGCCGAGCCAGATGCTGCTCTGTGTTGCCGGCTGCCACCACGTCATCCAGGAGCAGGGTCCCCGGCAAAGGGGCATCTATTGAGATGATGGTGCTCAGATCTGGAAGCCTGGGGGTGGAGAGAATGTTGAGAGACAGGGACTGAGGGAGGGTGCAGAGATGCCAGCCCTGTTCCCTGGGGTTGGGTAGGGGTGAGGGAGTTAGGGTGCTGCATCCTGCAGCCTGCAACCCAGCATACACTCACCTCTGACTCTTTAAGGCCCCCGGCTGGGCATTCTCCAGCTCTGGACAGATCTGCTTCAGGATGTTGTAGTATTGCTGGGTCTTGAATTGCTTGGGGAACACGAGGGCTTTGCAGCCTACCTGTAAAAAGGGAGTCCCCCCATCTGCAGTCAATAGGAAGCCCCAGACTGGGGCTGTGAGGGAGTGCTCACTGATCAGTTCTCACTCATGTCCATGCACCACTCTCTCACACACATACCAACTCCCACACACACATGTGCACCACACTCTAAGACAAGTACACACGTATGTTAGCCCTAAGACATACACACACCACACTATGAGACACATATGCATCACATACCAGGATACGAACATACACTCACACACACACGCACTAGGACCTTAACACACATGGGCCACCCAACACTCACACCAGCCTGTGTCTGACCAGCTGCCCTTCCCATGGAGGTGAGGCCTCCTTCCAACCACATAGCCAAAGGAAGGACACTCAGCCCATCACCCACCGTGCAAGTCCTCCCCTCCCTCCCCCCTCTGTGACAACCCTGAGAAGCCCCCTGAGTCAGGTCCCAGTTGGGCCCTCCCCCAGGAATGGGTCCCACCTTCTTGAGGACATACTCCAGTTCCATAGCCTGGTAGGCTGGGTTCACAGACACCTGGTAGAAACAGTAAGGGTATGTACAGCAGGGTATGATACCTACTCTGACCCAAGGTGGCTCAGTGAATCTGCCACTGTCCTTCCTGCAGCCCCTCTACCCTGAGGAGACCCAGGGGCAGCACTCTACATCCCTTCACCCCTGAAGGCCTCCTTGGTGGGCCTCAGGAGGAAAAACTACCTGGTCTGACATCAGCCCGGCACTGGATTGGTTCTGGGATAAGGGGCTGAGGGGTTTCCCTGGAATGACCCCTACCCCATCCCACTGTTTCTAGTAAGCCCCTCCTCACCAGAATGATGCCCGCCTGGGCAGTGGCCAATTGCATAAGCACCCACGCATAGGAGTTGGGGCCCCACATGCCCAGCCGGTCACCCTTGCAGAGGCCAATGCTCAGGAGGCCGGAAGCAGCTTTGTCCACCTGGTGTAAACAGATGGGGCACAAGGGGTGAGAAGGGGGCAAGAAGGAAGGGACCATGACTCCCACCCTCAGCCCATAGCTAAGGGGTTCATATCAGAGTCACTGGGAGTAAAGGGACAGGCAGATGCCTAGGCCTCAGTGAGGGGTACAAAGCAGCCTGCAGCACACACAGTTAATAAGTGTCTCAGGAGCTGCTGATGCAGGGGGCATCCAGGCCACCTTTGCTCAGTCCCATCCCCTTCTCTCACCCGCTCCTTGGGACTCACAGGCAGCCCCAGCACACTGTCCCATAACTAGGTACCTGCACCGGTGGCTCTCCCCTGCCCACTTTAAGGGTTCAACATCAGGACCTACCTCCTCCTTGAGCTGGGCAAAGGTCAACCTGACATTTTCATGGAGGACCACTAACGCCTCTTGATCTGGGATCCTTTGTGCTGTGGCTTCCAGGCACCGTCCCACAGTCTTGCTGACAAGACGAATTTTGGTGCGGCCCTGTACGTAGCTGAGGCCACCGATGGGCAAGGGGGCAACACGATCGTCCTCTCTGTAACTGTAGGGAGAGGAGCTATGGGCTCCACTGTACCAGGTAGGCCTCCCTGGAACTGAGGGCAAGATACACCCACCTAGGAGCTAGAATGCTTACAATATTTTGAAAACTGCCAGATTTTCTCTTGATCTTGTTAGCCTAGATTCCCTCCTGCCCTCCCAACCTCAAGCCTAACACCAAGGCAGCAGAACAGAGGCAAGCTTAGTCCAAGCTGGGGGCAAGGAGTAAGGAAAGATGAGGTGCCCCAGGGAAGCCCGGGAGAGCCCACCTCCACAGACAGACAAATCTCACAAAGCATGACCACACATACGCCCCCGCCCCTGCCTTTGAGAGAATAAAGAAGTCATTAGGGTCCTTTTGGGGGAACCAGTCATGCCTGGACCCAGAATCAAGGCTTTAGGTTTCTGGGCTCCCTGATGGGCCAGCTTCTCTCCTCTAGGCTTGAAGGTCAAAGACAGAATAGGAAAGGGATTTAGGAGGGCAGATGGAGGCCCTAGGAGAGGCAGCAGGGTAGCTCCTGTTATTCCACAGGCCAGGTGGGTGGGTCGACGGGCGCCAGGTGCCAAGTGCCTTGGGAATGGTGAAGTGCTAGCATTTTACCATCCGTCCATGCATGGATTATTGACTATTTATTTATTCACAAAACTCATTGAGCACTCATATGTGCCAAGTACTGTGCTAGGACTAGAGATTGACTCAGCCACAGTCCTTCTCTTAAGAAGCTCGCTGTCTCTGAGGTGAGAAGGCAGATTAGACATCACCTCCTTGTAGGTGAGGACAGCCTGGTAAATTAGGAAATAGTAGCCATCAGAGAGACTACGGGGGAGAATCCTGCACCCCACTCCACCCCATCCAAGGCAGAGGCTCAGGATCTCAGCATCTACCTGTTCTGTCCATCTGACCTGGGTTAAGGCAGTCTTTCTTAAGCCTGGGCCCAGGAGCCACCCATCCACACTATGGCCTCCTTAGCCCTACAGAGTAATTAGTTAAAATTTATTCCTCCAGAAAATATTTAGGAAACATTCACTGCATACTAGGACCAGTGCTGAAAAAATAAACAAAACCCAATACGGTCCCTGCCCTTGCAGAGCTGGGAGTCTGGAGCGAAAAGAGAGTGCAATGAAGCTTATTAATAATGAATGCATGAAATAAAAAAAATTGAAATAAAGCAAGGACTACGGTGCTTTAAGAACCTCTAAAAGGTAATCTGGGCTTCAGGGAACGCTCTCATAAGGAAGATATGCCTAAGTCAAGAGGTGAAGGTTGAAGAAGAGTTAACTAGCAGAGAAGGCAAAGGAGAGCATTTCCAGCAGAGGACAGCTTGTACAAAGGCCCTGTGGCTGGCACTGAGAGTGAGAGAGAGTGCTGACAGGGGTCAGTGGGGCTAGACCACTGACAGACTTGGGCAGGAGTGACTGGAATATGAACCCAGCTGAAACCACAAGGTCCAGATCAGGGAACTCAGAGCCCATCAGGATGAGGTAGGCCCAGAAACTCCAGGTCCTGAGTTAGGGGCTTTTCTCTCTACCCATGTGCCCAAGTGGACCCACATAATTTATGATTTGGAAAGGGCTGAAAGGATCTTAATACCAAGGACTGATCTCTGCCTCCATCCTCCAGGGGCATCAACTTTTTCAGCCCGTGGCACTGCCCCCTCCAGGTGACAGTTTTTCAGAAAGTCGTCCATAACTAGCTGCATCAGAATCATCTCAGGAGCTTACAAAGAATACAAATTCCTGGGCCCCTCCAATGCCTACTCATTCAGAACTTCTGGGGATTAGACCAGGACAATATGCATTTTTAGGACTCCCAAGCCATCCTGATGTGGGAGTGAGTAAGGATTCTGGGGGAGCACACTTTGACAACAATCCACCTGGCAATCCAACCTACCCCGACCTGCCTCTGACTCATTTAATCAATCAAGCTTTAGTAAGCACCCACTATGTGCCAGCCCTGTGGCAAGTGCTAGGGATACAGGGATGGATAAGACTCTGGTCACAGCCCTCTAAGTGATTAAAGTGTGGTAGGAAAAGGAAGGTATATAAACAAATCATTTCAATTCATGGATTAAGATTACTGAACATCCCCGTAATCCTAGCACTCTGGGAGGCTGAGGCAGGTGGATTGCCTGAGTTCATAAGTTTGAGACCAGCCTGAGCCATAGCCAGAGCAAGACCTCATCTCTAAAAAAATTAACCAGGCATTGTGGCAGGTGCCTGTACTTCCAGCTACTTGGAAGGCTGAAGCAAGAGAATCTTAAGCCCAAGATTTTGAGGTTGCTATTAGCTGTGATGCCATGGCACTCTACCAAGGGTGACAAAGTGAGACGCTGTCTAACATAAATAAATAAATAAATAAATAAATAAATAAATAAATAAATAAATAGATCATTGAACAAGAAAGAGAAAAAAGGAAAGATAATCTACCCTCCCTTGGGGTACATGGGACAAATAACATGTTTCTTTCCCTCAGTTCTCCTTTCTTTAATAACTACCAACCTAAGCTCTACCTGCTTCTCCCCCTATATATTCACCCAATTCCACATGTCCCTATAGAACCACAAGACCACTCACTGCTGAGATCTACCATGGTCTAGAGTGAAAAACTGGTCCTTGGCCAGGTATAGTGGCTCACGCCTGTAATCCTAACACTCTGGGAGGCTGAGGCAGGCGAACTGCTTGAGCTCAAGGGTTTGAGACCAGCCTGAGCAAGAGTGAGACCCTGTCTCTACTAAAAATAGAAAAACTAGCTGGGTGTTGTGGCAGGCACTTACAGTCTCAGCTATTGGGGAGGCTGGGGCAAGAGAATTATTTAAGCCCAAGAGTTTGAGGTTACTGTGAGCTATGATGCCATGTCATTCTATCCAGGGCACAGAGTGAGATTCTGTCTCCAGGAAAAGAAAAAGGAAAAAGAAAAAGAAAAACTGGTCCTCTTTTCATCCTTGCCAGCCAAAAGGAGACCTTGCATTTCTCTCCAAACTGTTAGGTCTAGGCTAGAGTAGAAAAATACCAGTTAACTCCTGACAAATTCTTGGGCTGCAAGTCCTCAACAAAATGGAGTAAGTCTGGTTCACTTCCAAGATAGATGGGAAATACTAACTTTTTTTTTTTTTTGCAGTTTTTGGCTGGGGCTGGATTTGAACCTGCTGCCTCTAGAATACAGGGCGCGGTGCCACTACAACTTCCTTTTTTTTTTTTTTAGAGTCAGAGTCTTACTTGGTTGCCCTTGGTAGAGTGCTGTAGCGTCACAACTCACAGCAACCTCCAGCTCTTGCCTCAGGTGATTCTCTTACCTCAGCCTCCCAAGTAGTTGGGATTACAGGTGCCCATCACAACGTCCGGCTATTTTTTGTTGTTGTTGTTGCAGTTTGGCTGGGGTCAGGTTCAAACCCACCACCCTTGGTATATGGGGCCAGCACCCTACTGACTGAGCCACAGGTGCTGCCCACTCACTAACTTCTTGCTTGACTAACTCCGGGGCCTGAGAAACGAACAGACTATCCCCCAGCTGACCTTTAAACAATGCCAGGTGGAGAGAATACTGAGACAAAGATGCATGGAGGAAAAGTACTGAAATTAAAATTTATGGGAAGGTTCTGTGACTGTAGCTCAGTGGCTAGGGTGCCAGCCACATACACTGGAGCTGGCAGGTTCGAATCCAGCCCAGGCCTGCCAAACAGTGATGAAAACTGCAACCAAAAATAGCCCGGGGCGGCACCTATGGCTTAAAGGAGTAGGGTGCTGGCCCCATATGCTGAAGATGGCGGGTTCAAACCCAGCCCTGGCCAAAAACTGCAAAAAAAAAAAAAAAAAAAGTAGCCAGGCATCGTAGTAGGCACCTGTAGCCCCAGCTACTTGGGAGGCTGAGGCAAGAGAAACGCTTAAGCCCCAGAGTTTGAGGTTGCTGTGAGCAGTGATGCCACAGCACTCTACCCAGGGCCACATAGTGAGACTCTGTCTCACAGTAAATAAATAAAATAAAATGTATGGGAAAATATTAAAGAATGTATGACGTATAGCCAGCTAACTGCAAAATTCTGCTTCTGTACAATGCTTACTTGCTGCCCCCTCACCCTAAATGCACGTGGACAGCCTGCATGCCAACCAGGATACAGACCAAGCCTTAAAACCCTGACTCCTTAAGCACTTGGGGCTGCTCTCAGAAACCCCAAGCTGGGACACTGAGGCAGTCGCCAGCTGGCTCTTCAATAAAAGGACCCTGCTGTAAATTTGGCTTGTTTGGCAATGTGGTCTTTGTGGAATTCCTGGGCACTACATTTCTGGAAGCCCCAACAAGATCCTCCAGACCCTGGCACTGCCGATACTCAGCTGGCCTCCAAGACAGGCTGTGGTCCCTCTCAGGGGAGGCCCCCTGGGAACATTCCAGGGCCCCTGGAGGACCCATAGCCCTCAGGAGACTGGCTGATGATCACCCCTAAATTCACCTGTGAGTCCACCTCTGGAGGTAAGCCATTTAAACATCTATTTTGGGCCAGTATCTGCAGACATTTAGTGTAACTATTGTGTTCATTTTTTTTGTGCTTATTTGTTATTGTGGACTGTTGTGAAAATATATAACTGTTGTATTTGTTTGTTGTGAATTGTGTTGGGCCCTTAGGGAACTCTGAAGGAAGGTCAAAGGGACAGAAGCTTTGGACAGGAACCTCTGGTTGCCGGGCTATTGGCCTGTCAGAGGCTCCCAGAGGTGTTTGTTGGTAGAGCAACCTCAGCCCTGTCAGAGACAGTAAGATGTTTCTGCCACTGAGAAGAAGAAGAGAGAAGGTTGAAATTGTGTACATGTGAGTACCTGGAGACTGACCGAAACAATAACAATAGGTGGGCTTTTGCCCCCTCACCCTTCACAGAGGGTGAAATGATTGTGTGAGTGGCCCTTGTCTATATCTCAGTTTTTATCCCAGCTAGAACTTATCTGTGATTTATCTGAGGAAAGAGAATAGAAGACACCAAGAAACTGCACTGAAACATTTTAGAGAAGAGCTTATAGGAAACTGCTGTAACTATGTCTCCAGAAAAATAGAAAACTTTGAACAGAAATAACTCAAGAAACTTACTGTTCAAGCAACTATAGTTTCCTTTAAAATAAAATTAGTTTTAAGCCTGTTATTAAAAACCAAATGGTTAAAAATTATGAAACTGCCACCTCTGCACTAGATTCAACTGTCAACCTAGCTAAAGAATATGGTCTGCAATGGGCTGTGCCTGTGGCTCAGTGAGTAGGGTGCTGGGCCCATATACTGAGGGTGGCAGGTTCGAACCCAGTCCCAGCCATATTTCAACAACAACAACAACAAAAATAGCCAGGTGTTATGGTGGGCACCTGTGGTCCCAGCTACTTTGGAATCTACGGCAGGAGAATCGTGTAAGCCCCAGAGTTTGAGGTTGCTGTGAGCTGTGATGTCATAGCACTCTGCTGAGGGCAACATAGTGAGATGCTGTCTCAAAAAAATAAAAAAGAAAAAAAGAATATGGTCTGCAAAATGCAGGCCACTTATGCTTAAAGATAAATTCTGAAAAAGAAACAAAGAGTTGAAATTCTAAGTTCACCTGATCCTAAAATTGGGAAAGATCCCTGTCTAGCCCTAAATGAGAAAATCCTTTATCAATATTATATTCCATAAAAGGTCCCTCATTTGTAAAATGTAATTTTTTTTTTTTTGAGACAGAGCCTCAAGCTGTCACCCTGGGTAGAGTGCTGTGGCATCACAGCTCACAGCAACCTCCTGGGCTTAAGCGAGTCTCCTGCCTCTGCCTCCCAAATAGCTGGGACTACAGGCGCCTGCCACAATGGAGGAAAAGTACTGAAACTAAAATGTATGGGATAACATTAAAACAAAGAATGTATGACGTATGCCTAATTAATTACAAAATTCTGCTTCTGTACAATACTTACTTGCTGCCCCCCCTCTCCAAATGCACATGGACAGCCTGAGTGCCAACCAAGATGCAGACCAAGCCTTAAAACCCTGACTCCTTAAGCACCTGGGGCTGCTCTCAGAAACCCCATGTTGGGACACTGAGGCAGTCGCCAGCTGGCTCTTCAATAAAAGGACCCTGCTGTAAATTTGGCTTGTTTGGCAGTGTGGTCTTTGTGGAACTCCTGGGCACTACAAAACCTCCACATCCTCCCAGCCAGGGTAGGCCACCACTGAGGTGGTCCTCAGTCCCACTGATCCCTAGAAATTCTACCTGGAGTCCAGCAAGAGACTTGCTCAGCATACACCAAGTGACATGTGGCCTGGAAGCTGCAGTACACCTTGTATTGGAACAGAATTTGAGGCCTGAATGGGAGCTCAGCAACTATGACCTAGGACTGGCAAATGAGGACACATAGTCCTAAGAAGACCATGTGACACTGGACTTCTCAACAGCTTTTTTTTTTTTT